>CM074727.1:31107347-31270450 GCA_037306005.1 Rhinophrynus dorsalis
CCTCTTATTGCTCCACATAACTCCTCCCTATTACGTCTCCTATCGTTCCATATAAATCCTCCCTATATCTCCTCCTATTTCCCCATAAAACCCCTCCCTATAACTCCTCCTGTTGATCCCTATAACTCCTCCTGTTGATCCATATAACCCCTCCCTATAACTCCTCCTGTTGTTCCATATAACGCCTCTCTATAACTTCTCCTATCGCTCCATATTTCCAAATATAAATCCTCCCTAGCTTCTCTTCCATTATAAACCCTTGCTATAACTCTATCTCCATAGACTACCCTCCTGTTATATAACCCCCTCCTGCACTCACCCCTCCTTGCCCTGAATCAGCTGAGCTGACTTTTAGTTCTTCTTCAGGCGCCGACTGCAGCTGAACCCAACCCAGGCCTTCTTCCTCCTTGTGAACCAGCACAGCATGGTTAGCGTCTCTACGGCCATCTTGGATATCTATGAGCAGGAGAAAGATGAGGACGGTTTCCTCTACATGGTGTACGCTTCACAGGAAACCTTTGGCTACTGAATATCCTGAAAAACCATCCCGCCGCCCCAGCGCGCACTATCATTTGTACACCAACGCTTGTCTATGCTAACAAACACTCTGCCATACAGTGATACTCGCAAAGACAGGCATGCAGTCTTAAATGGACACTATCATCTCCTAACAATAACCCACATTTACCTTACCTTGGCCATAAAATGTTAATGGGCCCAGGGAATGTTTCCTTTGCTCCATGATTGGAAAGATAATCTCTTCAATCAGGACTGGATGTCATGACCATGGAGGCGGACATGACAGTTGCTAGTGGGACCTCACTGTTCAATGCACAAGTTAATCCTAGGCATTTAAGAACCACAAGGTGTGCAAGGCATTGTTTCACCTCAGTGAGTATGACATCCAGGAATGAAGGAAAATGTTATCTCCTGAACAAAGGCACAAGGGCAGAATTAATAGGGGTCATTAGAATTTTCTGTCCATAGTAATGTGAGTGTGGGGATATTATAAGGAGATGTTTTTTATTCTTTAACACTGCAACTGGGTGTGCGCACACACAATGCAAATCCATGTATACACACTATCCTCTTCCAGCTGTTGCCCACAATCCTTCTCTTACACTTGTACAGTAGGAACATTAAATGGCAGTAAGACACATAAACAGCACATTTCTGATGTTTCATGTATCAAGAATCCACAGCCTGTGTACCTACCTACACACACACCTGTCTTGTGAAACGGTTTAGTGTGGAAATGCCACCTGTATTTGGCGACCAGTAAAACGCCGAGGTCATAAGGTCTCCTGCATGAAAAGGGCGACATTCTGATGTCACATGCTTAATTATTGCTCCGAATACCCTCCATCTGCGCCTTAACTTCAATTCTGCTGCCAATGTCTCTGATCTACCATGCTCCAAGTACGCTCCATCTGTGTTTTAACCCTTTGAGTGCCAGTGTGTTGCCGACCCCTCTAACACTCAAACTGTTATTGGCTATCCATGAACCTAAAGACATACAATACAATAATTAAAAAAACTTAAAACCTGCCGCCACGGTCTCTGCTCAGAGTACTTTCCATCTGTGCCTTAATCTTTTGAAGCCAGAGGGGTCCACAACACATCGTAAAGTGCTTTGCGGACCCATCTGGTACTCAAAAGGTTAAAGGGATAGTAATACTTATGTATTACTAATCCCTATAGTAAAGTCCTATTAAAAATAAATGTAATGCCCCCAGTGTCATCTCTCAAACCTTTATGGTTTGAGAGATGATCGCTCCTAAAGTTGCCCTCTCCCTCCCCCTTTTCCAAAGTCAGCATTGTAGATCATCAGACGGCTCTGCAGCAGAGTCGCGATCACGTTAATAAAAAAAAATCTTTCACTAAAACAGTCTTCTACGTATGCTTGCAAACCAAGCACACGTAGAAGACAATTTCAGTGAAAGTTTTCTTTTTTATTAATGCGATCGCGGCTGTGCTGGAGAGCCACCTGAAAGTCATACGACTTGCTTCCATGCAGTCAGCTAGAACGCTGACTACGGGGAAGGGAGAGGGAGAGGGCAACTTTAGGAGCGATTATCTCTCAAACCATAAAGGTTTGAGAGATGACACTGGGGGCAATACATTTATTTTTAATAGGACTTTACTATAGTGATTAGTAATACTTATGTATTACTATCCCTTTAAGGCACAGATGGAGGGTACTCGGAGCAGAGTACAGAGACACTTAAGCGTGCAACGTCAGAATGTCGCCCTTTTGATGCAGGAGACATTATGATGTCGGCGTTCTGATGGTCGCCAAATAGAGGGCGACATTTCAATAGGATACCTTGTGAAAAACACACACAATCATGTGTCTTGTGAAGCTGAAGTGTGATAGACTCAAAGGCCCCAAATCCCTTTCTGCCATTTTAAATTCCTTTTACATTTTTTTTTAGCAGCAACCATTGCATTGCTAGTAGAACTTATGTCCCTTCTGGTTCTGAAGGTGATAAAGGCACAATAATTCTAAACTACAAGCTGCTCTACTTTAAAAGATATACCAATTTTAGGTGTTTTTTTTTGTTTTTAAACTGGTTATTTTTCAACAGGCTGTAGGAAACCATTTTCTGTTGAACTCATTACTTCCTGCTTTGTGTTACACAACTTATAGCCACCTGACCAGGAAGTGATGAGTGCAAAGGAAAACTTATTCCCCCACAAGTCAGATAGAAACCAACAGGGACATATTCATATATATGAATTTTTATCATGATTTTTTAACTATTACAACAATCAGCAATATTTAGGAAGCAAAACAACTGCACCATAGGTATAAAAGAGAAATGCCTAAAATTCCCATTAAAAGGATAGTAATGCTTAACAAAAAAGCTCTTAATAGTATATGAAATATGTTATTTCAGTACTGTCAGAGCTGTTATTCAAGAGTAATTGAATGGTAATTGAATTATCCCCCTCCTGCCCCTTTTACCTAGTGTAAACCATCTCTCCTCAGATGTGGAATCTGGTCAATAGACCAGACAGCTCACAGCAAGGGACAATCTTCTTACTGTGAGAACAATGAAAACCCTGCCCCTTTGATAAGTTTTTCATGTTTTTCCTGATCTTAATTGAAGATTGTCCCTCTCTGCAATCCACTTGGACACACCCTGTTGCTCTGAGGTGAGCAGTGTTACATCAGTAAAAGGGGCGGGAGGGGGATACTTTATCATTCAATTATTCTTGTACTACAACTCTGACAGAAATGAAATAACAGTCTCCAAGGCCCAAATACTATGAAGATTAATTAGAGCTGCTTTTATTATGAAACATTACTATCCCTTTAAATTAAATAGGGCTTTTAATACCTTGGATGTTAGAAAGGTCTCTGGAGACTGCTGTAGCATTCAAACGGTTGAAAGCCCCATTGAATTCAATGAGAATTTTCATTTCTTACCTGCGCTACCTCTGGTTCGCTACAGAATTTGTCATTGTGATCTCTCTAAATACAGCCCTAGATGCGTGTTGATTGTACAACAAACCTTGTCATAAAGTACACTTGCGTTCTAGTATTAATATTCCTTTAAAAAGTCTTCCTTACCCCCTACTAATCTCCATTCATAGACTGAAAGGAGTCTTGAATCTAAAAAAAAAACCCTACAAAGCTATAATATTAATCCTTTGAGTGTAATGCGTTGCGCACCCCTCTGACACTCAAAGGGTTAATACATGGTAGATAACAATGAAATCTGTTCTTAATGGCATTTTATATTTGTATAGTTTTATGTTGATCAGCCAGAGGCTGAAATAATCTGCTTTTATTTTGTGTTTTATTGATGTATAATAATGAACACAAAGTGATGTTTGAGAGCAAAATGGTAATTGTTTTGTACAGGTTCAGATCTCTTTAGTTCTGTTCTCTATTCAATAATTTTTCTCATTAAGGTGCATATGAACAAATTAAGAGGGTAATAATTGTGAAGCAAGCCTGCTACAGTATATGGGACTAATATAACTTCTCTGTGATTTAAATTTGACTTTTAACCCCTTGAATACTAGAGAGTTCTCCAATACATTGCCGTAGTATTCGATGGTTTAAAGAGACCATGTCATTGGAAAAAAAAACTCTAGTGATTTTAAGAGCTTCCAAAATCTCCCATATGTTGTATCGGTCATTTTTTATTTGGAAATGTAGTTTCTGAGTAATTTAGATGTATAGATTATGCTAATTAAGGCATGCCATAGAGGCATTTCCTGTATTCACCATACATTACCTCCCCCATTCACCCTCACCAATGCATTCACTACCTCTCCTCACATTGCCTTCCCAACTTACCATGGGTGCCTAGAGGGAGTGGGGGTGGCAAAGCCAAAATATGCCTCCCAGGCCGGCCCATCTGGGGGGTTGAGGTGGGGCAACATGCCCCCTTCCCCCCAGACACTCATTTACTTATTACTACATTACCTCTCTCACTCGCTGACACTGCTCAGCAATGCACTGCCCGCCTCCACTACCACTGACTTCCTGTCTTATCCCTATATTACCTCCCCCACTCACTGCCTCTACTCAATAATGCATTGTCCACCTACCCTAGCTTGCTGTCTAATCCCTACATTTTCTGCCACTACTCACTGACTCTGCTCAGCAATGCATTGACTTCATGCCTTATCCCTACATTAACTCCCTACTCATTGACACTGATCAGCATTGCAATGACAACCTACCCTAGCACTGAGTTCCTATCTTAGCTATACATTACTTCCCCCACTAACTGGAACTCAATATTTTCAGTACTTGGGGAGTTGAGTAATGCATTGCTAAGCAGTGTCAGTTAGTAGGGGACCTAATGTAGACATAAGACAGGAGGTCAGTGGTAGGGGAGGTGGGAAATACATTGCTAAGCAGTGTCAGTGAGTGGGAGAGGTAATGTAGGGATAGGACAAGAAGTCAGTGCTAGGGGAGGTTGGCAATGCATTGCTGAGCAGTGTCAGTGAGTAGGGGAGGTAATGTTAGCATAAGAGAAAGTGAGTGATAGGTGAGGTGGGCAGTGCATTGCTGATCAGTATCAGTGAGTGGTGGAGGTAATGTAGGGGTAACATAGGAATTGCTTGCATGGCATAACCTTAATTACCATAATCTATTAATCTAAATTACAAAACAAAACTAATTTTCGAAATCTAAAATGGCCAATACACCATAGACGTGAAATGACCAGTTTCTTTCTTTTTAAAGTGAATGGGTCACCTTTTAAATCAATGTAAATTTGGGCAATTTCATTTCTTCCATATAGAGTATAGTTTGTTTCACTCAGAATTATTCCTCTTATCTTGAGCATTTGGCTCTTAAAGTAATGTTTGTGACTATTATGTTTTCCTCTCCTAGATTAAAACATTGTTAGAGTGAATATATATATATATATATATATATATATATATATATAAAATCCTTTTAACCCACTAAATCTGCAAACAGAAAATGTAAAAAAAAAATCCTATATATAAAATTGATGTGTATATACAGTATATAGAGATACTCTACATGTGTATAAATGTGAATAAAGATTATGTGGAAGACTATGTTTAGTGAACTAACTGGTTATGGAGTAACTTGGAAAATAGATGTGTGTGTGTGTGTGTGTGTTTCCTGCCAAGTAAAACACAGGATCAACTCTTCTTTTCAGAAAAATGTATCTATGACAGCGTGATGGGCATCCCTGGGAAGAACAGGACACCATTGTGGGTTCTCTCACTCCCTTATAACAATAACCCACATTGAACTGGTCAGATCAAATGCAATTTTATTTATTCAAGTCCACAGATGGGATGTTCAAAAACACAGCCAAGCCCTGCCACCCTGGTAACCTTTTAAAAGGTCGCATGCGAAAGACCGTGCAACCAAAGGACACAGTTAGCATGTCGCCATAATAAAATTGGTGACATGAGAATCTCGCACTGCATGACAGCGTGAGATTCTCATGTTGGGTTCTTATAGGTCACATCAAGTACCACAGTGTTACAGGAGAGCGAACTCCCCGACAGTAACGTTTTAACCCTTAAGCTCTCTTACATTCGATCACTGCACATAATACCTGCCTTGCCACTGGAAAAGTGTCCATTCTCCTACGCTTAGCACAGACTCTTCCACTGCTTTATTCATCAGCTCCGATGTACCGGTTTGCATAGGCTGTCACGGCTCTATTCCATCAAGCTGCACCGGTGCATCGGAGCTGATGAATAAAGCAGTGGAAGAGTCTGTGCTAAGGGTAGGAGAATGGGCACTTTTACATTTGATCACTGCACATAATACCTGCCTTGCCAATGGAAGAGAGCTTAAGGGTTAAAACATTACTGCAGGGGAGTTCACTCTCCTATAACACTGATACTTGATGTGACCTTTCAGAACCCGACATAAGAATCTCACGCTGTCATGCAGTGCAAGATTCTCATGTCGCCATGCTCAGTGGTGTCCGTAGACATTTTTCCAGGGGGGGGCAAAGCCATAATATGACCCCCACGCCAGCCCATCTAGCCCCTTTATATATATATATATGGAGGAGGGTAATTGTAGGGGGGGGCAAGTGCCCCTCTTGCCCCCCCCTCCGGACGCCCATGGCCATGCTAACTCCTTTGATCGCACGCTCTTTTGCGTGCGGCCTTTTAAAAGTAAACCCCCCAAATACCAGAATAATACCACCCATACACTGCCAGGTCCCTGGTATATTTACACTTTATGCTCCCGGAACTCTCCTCGGCCCCTTTCTGACACTCAAAGAGTTAAGGGTCTTGGAGCTCTGCAGAAAAATTAGATTTTGCAAATAATTTATCCACCGATTATATATTGGGATATATGGCTATATATATATATTATATATTAATATATATATATATATATATATATAAATAAATAAATAAATAATCTCATTACATCTTTAAGGGATACTAATACATAAAATAATAAAAAAAAAATGTTGTAGGATTCATTCCCCTGAGTAAAACTAGGGTACTACCACTGCTGAGAGGTGTTTTTTATTCAAAGTTATTGCAGTTTAAACTTGAATTTTTTTAGGTGCAGTATGACAGTGGCCTAAAACAGTGGTGCTGTTGCTACACCGTCCTATGGAGATTTATGGTCAATTGACCAGAGCTGTCCATAGGATGTTGTAGCAACAGCGCCACTGTACAATTTCAGGCCACTGTGATACTGCACCTATGAAATTCAACTTTAAGCTGCAATAACTTTTGAATAAAAAAAAACTCAGCAGTGAGAGTACCCTTGTTTTACTCAGGGGGATAAACACTACAAGATATATATTATATGTGTGTGGTTTTTTTTTTTACATTTTAAGTATTACTATCTCTTTAAAATGATAGTGTTCCTTTAAGATAATTTGATTTTTATTTATTTTTTTTAAATATCATTTGTGCCTCATGTTTGTTTTTTGTTTTTTCCTCCTGCTTTAACCGTTTGCATGCCAAAGGGATGGCAACACATTGCTTGTGTTGGATAACCCTCTGTCACTCAAAGGGTTAAGCACTCTCACTTCAGATTTGACTGTTCCTGTTTGCTGCTGTCAGTAATTCATGTCAGAACACTGACCACCATTACATAACCTTGTCCCCTGGAGAATGGCTTAATGCAAAAGTGGGGAGGGGGGGACACCTAATAGAAGCCATCAGAGGGAATGGCAAATGCAGGGAATGGAAGGTCTGCGATCATAGACCTATATTAACCTGCACAATTAAGAAACCTGAAAGTGCTCAATGCTACTTAACCCTTTCAGGACCAGAGGGTTGCGCTTCCTTCTGGTCCTTATAGGTTTGAAAGAGCAGTAAGATCTTATGAGAAAAAAATAATCAAAATATATTGTAGGGTGTGCCTTGTTGAGTAAAACAAGAATATTCCCACTACTGGAAGATGATCTATTCAAACTTTATTGTAGCCCAAACTGTCTTTTTATAAATGACCCCCCCCCCCCCCAATGCTAGAGGGGTGTGCAATGCAATGCTTTTAACTCTTTGAGATCCTTCTTGATACTCAAAGGGCTAAAATGCGAGTGACAGCACCACCTAGTGTCCAGACAGTTTTTTTTTTTTTTTTCCTGCAGTCTATGGGAGAGGTGAGTGTCAGGCCCTCAGTCCTCCATAGAGTGTGATGGTAACTGTTCCACCACTGTGTAAGACTTGGACTAATGACCTCCTGGGATAGGGAGAGTCCTTGGGGGAGATTCACTAATGGGTGATAAAGTGGAGATGTCTTCTCCAGTTTATCAATTCTCCAAGTAGTATGCTATTCTATGGAGCCTATGCACTAAGATTTCTTTAACTTTGGAGATCTTCCTGAATAGGCTCTATAGAATAACATAGGAACTGGAGAAGTCATCGCCACTTTATCACCTCTTTGTGAATCTCCCCCTGGTCTTACTCAAAAGCTTCTCAGGAAGCCTTCAGTGGGACGAGTTTGCGTTTATGGCATAGCAACATTACATTAAAAAAAAGACATGCGTCCGTTAAGTCCAGCCCATGCTACAACACCCCTGTTGATCCAGAGGAAGGCAAAGCAAAAAAAAAAAAAAACAGGCACTGAAGCCATTTCCAATTAATGCCCGAGTGAGTAAAAAAAATTCCTTCCTGACTCCAAATGGCAGTCAGAGAGAGAGGTCCTACAACAAAGAGTCATGTCTGCCTCCATAGACCTATCATCTAGTACAGAGGTTCTCAACCCGTGCCTTCAGTGGCCACTAACAGGCCAGGACTTAGGAATTCCCCTGCTAGAACACAAGTGTGTTGATCAGAGGCTCATTCACATTGATTAACTCACCTGTGCTTTCACAAGGGAATCCTCAAATCCTGGCCTGTTAGTGGCCACTGAGGGCACGGGTTGAGAACCACTGATCTAGTACTTATAAAAGGTTGATGTGGGGGATCCTTATTCACCAGATTTAAGAGGGACAGTTTAGGAGCATACCAACTCCATGATAGTGGCGTGGGGATTAAAAACTGCATTCTAAATTTATTTTTTTAACCCCTTGAATGCGAGACAGTTCCCCAACTCCCTCGCTAGGATTTAAGGGATTAAAAGCCCCATTAAAATCAGTGGAGCACTGAATAATTTATTTTGTACCCTGGAAGGCAGTTGTTTGCACCACAATTGAGCCTACAGTATTTAGCTTGATGAATAAGGCCCAGTGTATCTATTTTAGGCTTCAGTGCATCCAACGTGGGTCATTTCATTTCCTCTTCCGTGAGTGTTAATTGTTCCTTGTACTTTTGAGTTATGAGTCACGTGTTGTATATAGGTAATTGTGTTGGATGTGTGGTCTAGAGCACTCATCGATCTGTGGCTCTCCAGCAGTTGTCAAAGTAGAACTCACATCATCCTCAATAACCTGGAATTGTGCAATACTGTTCGATCTCGGAATCCACACCGATCCGGATCAGTACTTTAGGTATTTCAGTTGTGAATAGCTGGGTTGGTAGAAATCTACAGCAACAGTGTTTTCTGTAAGATTTACCTAAAATAAGCCCCTTAACCGAAATATGATTTCTCTCAAAGGAAAATAGGAATCACATCATGAGCCTTATCTGAAGAAAATGAAAATCGTTGTTGAGTTGTAAAAGGCAATTATGTTTTACCAAGTTTGCTTCTATGGCAGCAGACTTGGTTACACTATACTGCCACAAGACTGCTCCTATCAGTCACTCAGCAGAAGATTGCCCCCTCTGCTGGAATGCAACCTGGAAGTCTGTGACTCAGCTGAAAACTTCATGGCATATGTACGAAATCTCCATAGACACGCTGTGTTGAGCTCTCAAGCCTGATACAGAGGGTCTATGGGAATCTGCATCAGACAGGGCAAGAGACTAAACTGGGAGACTTCAGTCTCATCTCAGAGGATGAATAGGGGTGCACTGGGGCCTTTTTTCAGACTCCTGTTGGTGCACTGAGGCTCACAATACTTCCTGTATTTGACAGATCTCACAGGGAAGCAGCTCTGTCAGACAGTCGCCTTTTAACTCCTTAAATGCTACAGGAGTCTGTGCAGTGATAATTAATGAGTTTGTGAACTCTTTAGTACTCAAGGGGTTAAAAGGCCCATTTAAGCCTTCACGTGCCAGAGGGGTGCGCAACATACCTTTTGGCGTTCAAATGGTTAAATCAATGAGCGTGTTTATCCACTATGGTGCAATTTTGTTCCTGTTTTTTTCCATTGCACAAGGCTCTAGTTCAGGGGTCAGCGACCTTCTGGATCTCCAGCTGTTAGGGATTTCAGCTCCCATCATCCCCAACCAGCAGGTGGCTGGTTGGGGATGATGGGAGTTGTAGTCCCTAACAGCTGGAGATCCAAAAGTTTGCCTACAAGTTATAAGGTAAAGATAAGGCAATTTTCTATGTAATCATTTGCCAATCATTTCTAATTCCATACTATTATGTTACACTGCTTGGGTCAAGAAGATTGGAAATTGATTGGATATTAAAGCCTCATTAAACATTTGGATTTCTAGAGTTCCAGTGAGATCATTTTACACTCAAGCTTTTCAGGACTGGAAAAAACACCCCAGAGAACCAATGTGATCAAGTCAAAAATGAGTCTTTATTCCCTTCAGTCAACAGCAGAGGGCACCATTGCATTTCCTGCAGCATGTGTAAAGGCAATGGATTCTATTCTGGAGCAAACCATTCATTACCTCCATTGCAAAGAATGGAAAACATTTGTTGATTTAAATCAGACTTTGCATTGTGTTGGTAACATCTGTAGACTTCATAGTGATGGTTTAGAAATCTCTCTAACATTCAAGAGGTTAGAAATCAATGGGGATTTGTATTCCTTTTGGTTTGCCCCAAAACCTTTGCTCACCCATAGTTTCCTGAATATGGCCCATTTACTAAAATGTGGTACATAAATACTCTATGATCATTCTCAGTTGGCCATACGTATTTTTCTGAGCATTTTTATAAATCATTTCAGTCACAGGGAGATGCACAACACACTGAACTCCCCTTTGACAATCAAAGGCTTAAAGGGATAGTAATACTTTGTTTTATCTTTATTTTATTTTGTAGGCATAAAAAAAAAAAAAAAAAAAAAAAAAAAAACATGAAGAACGATATAAGTCTTATCTCTCAACCCTTTATGTTTTGAGAGATATTCACAAGCAAAGTTTCCCCTCCCACCCCTTTTACCTAGTGTAAGCCATCTCTTCTCAGATGTGGAATGTAGTCCATAGACCATATAGATAACAGAAGGGGACAATCTTCTTCCTATGAGAACAATGAAAGCCCTGCCCCCCTTGACAAGTTGTTTAGCTTTTTCCCTTATCTTAATTCAAGATTGTCCCTCTCTGCAGTCTACCTGGGCACCTCCCTTCTGCTCTGGCTGAGCAGTGTTACATCAGTAAAAGGACGGGAGGGGGATACTTTGTCATTGAATTACTCTTGAACTACAACTCTGACAGAATTGAAATAACACTCTCCAAAGTCCAAATACTATGATGATTAATTAGAGCTTCTTTTATTATGAAACATTACTATCACTTTAAAAATGTTCTCTTTAGTAAATATGAAAATGGGATGTCTAGAAAACAATTTAAAAGACTGAATGATAAGCTTGCAATTGTATTTAACTACTGGGAGATGCTTACGTCTGACGTTTAAAAAAAAAAAAAAAAAAAAAAAAAAATGTTCTTGTTAAATCAAGTTTACTGGTCCCCAGATGGTAGTGATTCTATTGCTGTCTAGAGAACATTTGCATCAGAGACTAAATTTCTGCATGGAGCATAATAGCGGCATTGTGATCAAGAGGAAAGAACTTCAGTTCCTATGTTATTCTATGCAGCCTATTCAATAATATTTCTTAAGAGGGAGAGCAGTGGTTCTCAATCTTTTTTGATCGAAGCACCCCTAAAACGCAGCCTGGAATTTTTGGAACACACCTAACATCTTATCTGTCATTTCTTTAAAATGAGATGAAGGCTACAAATTTATATAATTTTAGATCTCACAGTCATAATAATAATTCCCATATACAACTGAAATGCAACAGGTACAATTTTTACCCAAGTGTTGTGGTCCTCCTAGGGCAACCCCACCCCCAGACTGGGCGGTCATTAATGGGTTAATTTAGTCAGGTCTCGGGGTAAGGAAGGGGTTTACGCTATAAGGTGTGATAAACAGATAACTTCCTCAGTGATATCCCTTTCCAATTCATGTGGTGTTCTATGCAGGGCATTCCCCTGTGTAAGTCAGCAGGGAAGGCTATACTAACACAAATTTTAGATTTTTCGGACTGGTTATGGATTTTTTTTTTTTTTTTTTTTGTACAAATTCTCTGGGAATATGCCTTTTTATTTGTGGAATTTTTGGAACACACCTAACATCTTATCTGTCATTTGTTTAAAATGAGATGAAGGCTACAAATTTATATAATTTTAGATCTCACAGTCATAATAATAATAATAATTCCCATATACAACTGAAATGCAACAGGTACAATTTTTACCCAAGTCTTTATAGAAAAGAAGGGGCACCCTGGTTGAGAACCAACATTTTAGTGCGTAGGCTGCATAGAACACCACATGAATTGGAAAGGGATATCACTGAGGAAGTTATCTGTTTATCACACCTTATAGCGTAAACCCCTTCCTCACCCCGAGACCTGACTAAATTCACCCATTAATGACCGCCCAGTCTGGGGGTGGGGTGGCCCTAGGAGGACCACAACACTTTTTTTTTCTCTCTCTCAATGAATTCTGGGATGGCAGAGCTGTGCTGCAGTTCCAGAATTCCATGACATGCTAGGCCCGTCAATGGTCCTTAACATAAGGACCAGCACATCATGCCCAGAAGTGGGCATTCCCCTGTGTAAGTCAGCAGGGAAGGCTATACTAACACAAATTTTAGATTTTTCGGACTGGTTATGGATTTTTTTTTTTTTGTACAAATTCTCTGGGAATATGCCTTTTTATTTGTGCGTTTTATTTATTTATCCTTTGAGTGACAGAGAGGTATCCGACACATTGCAAGGACTCTGTACTTAAAGGGATAGTAATGTTTTAAAATAAATGCAGCTCTGATTATTGTTTATAGTTTAGCGTAATATCAGTCTCTACAATGTGTAGTTCCAGAGAGAATGAATCATAAAGTGTCCCCCTCTCACCACTTTTTCCTATGTAAAGTTGCACAGCAAGGGACAATCTTCTGTTAGCATAAGGAAAAAGCTGCCCTCCCGCCTTCAAAGGGGGGGGGGGGGGCAGGGTTTCCCTTATGCTTACAGCCAGAAAATTGTCCCTCGCTGTGAGCTGTCTGATCAAGAGACCAGATTCCACATCTGAGGTGAAGCGCTTTACACGAGGTAAATTGAATGTCTCCTTTGCAATGTGTTGTACTCCTATGAATGTGTACCTCAATGAATAACCCCTTGTGTGCAAAAGAGGCATAATTCATCAGTAACTAACACCTTTATTCACCTTTGTGGCATACAAGGGGTCAGTTACTGATGAAGTATGCCTCTCTAGCATGCAAAGGGTTAATCAGTGAGGTACTGCACATATGAGGAATCCAATGGGTTAATAACAGAATATTGCTGTAATCCTCTCTGGAATGCAAAGGGTTGAAACTGATGATTTATACTTCTCTAAAGAATACAGGGGGTTAAAGGGTTAAAAGATGATAAACTAAGCCTCTCTAGTAATGTGTACAGTTAGTTTAGGAAGAATTAAATCATACCAGTTTAAAATGCTTGCTAATCATGCACTGCACGGGACACACACTGCAGGCAGAGCAGGGACAGCTAAGTCAGCCTTGGGGGCGGGACAATTACAGAGCACAGGACCCGGTCTCTTCTCTTCACTGCTGCAGGTTTCCGGTGAGCGAGTTGTCACTCACATCTACAAAGCTGTGGACTAGAGAGGTGAGATCATATGATCTCCCTACCGGCCCATGACTGGGTGTCCCACCGGGGTATGCCCAATAGGACAATCCACCCCTGATTAGAGCTGCCTTTATTTTAAAACATTACTGTCCCTTTAAGTGTCTACCCGCCCAGTGTAAGTGATCTCTAATTATCTAGATGCATACAGGTTTTCCAGCACCCAAAAGACCACACAGAAAAACATCCCATGTCCTCAGAGCATATTTATTGAGTTCCCACTTTCCCCACAATAAATAAAAAGTACAAAATGGAAGTGAAATCAATACTGTTTATAATTCCATTATTTTAAATTTAAAAGAGCCAAATATTTTTCCAGTGAAAACCCTTGTAACCATATAACCCTTTAGCTGCCGAAATGAGCCTAACATGTTTCAGGCTAACTTTGGGTCTGTACTCTGTCTGCCGGGAAAAATTTGCTCACCCACACTGGCATTCAAAGTGTTAAGCGTATCACTGACCAATCGATTCTCGAATATGGATAGAACAGTATATCAGTGTTGTTCTACCGGCTGCCCTTTGGTCATCATTGGACTGCAACTCCCATCATCCTCAGCTGAGGATGATGAGTTTTAGGACACTGATGACTGGAGGCCCAGACGTTACCTAGCCGTGCTGTATATGTTTTGGGGGGATTGAAATATGCACTGCTATGTCCGTATACGCATCATACACTGAGGAGGATATACTACAAAAGTGGTCCATTCCTGAGAAAACCATCTGCACCCTAGGGAATGCATCAAAAATGTCCTACATTTTTATTAACCCCTTTGAGTGCCAGAGAAGCAACGTGTTGCGTACAATTCTGGCGCTGAAAGGGCTAGTAACAGCTGGAAAAAAACGTTGCTTCAATTGATCCTCATAAACCTCATGTAGTGCGTAATTGTTGGGGAGCCAAAGGTGCCTTGCACTGGGGATGAATGACCCGAGCAAGTTTGTCCCTGTGTAGACCCTGTGAGATCAGGCACTCATCAGACTGGAGAAAGACAATACAGCTGGCATCAGCCAAACTCTGATACAAGATCCCATTAAGCCTTTGTTTTTCAGAGAGGTGTGCAAAGCATTGCTTTGCCATGTACTGCACAGCTCTCTAGCACTCAAAGGGTTAAACTATAGACAGAGACCTCACAGCTATAGGAACAGTGTTCAACTAGCTCAAAACTCCTCTGTTCCCCTGCAGATCACAGATATCTGCAGGGCTGGGTGACATCAGTGCCTTACCCGTGTCTATATGTGAGATTTTGTGTCTTCTTCCTAGAAGTCCATTGAGGGTGTATTCACCAACACTGGGCTCTAAACCCCTTAACGACCAGCCACAGGCACGTTGCGGTCATGGCCGATTCAGATTCCAGACTCCCCAAATGGCGTGCAGCTACGAAGGGAGCCTGGAATTCCATGACTGTCATAGCAAGTCATGGGTCGTTAAGTCAAAACAACCCATGACGTGCTATGACCGTCAAGGGTCGTTAAGGAGGGACAGCAATCTTGAATCCCCTACCATTAGCGCTGGTCACCCAGCACTGCAGAGCTCCCTGACCTGCAGATGTAACGGATATTGGGCAAGTTCCAAGCTACAGTATCTCTGTAGCCATAGCTGTGAGCGCACGGCCAATAGTTTAAAATGGTCTTCCAGTGACCCTTAGATTCCACTGCAGGGGATCAATGTTATCACGTACTCCTAATGAAGTATACTGGGAAATTTGCAGATAAAACCAGTGATACAGTTATCAGCTGCAAATAGAAACAAGGCCTAAATGTCTAGATCGATTTAATAAAGCGTTCTAGACCCCTTAGTATAAATAGTGTAATTATGTGCCATTTCTGTTCTATATAGAAGACACAGGGTCTTAGTCATCAATCTACAGGAGATACAGTTTACTGTAAAACAGCTGCAACATTACAGTGAAATCAATTCCCACCAACGTAAATCAAAGTGGAATTTTCATTTCAACCCTCTGGTTCAGCTTGTTTTCTCCAGAACTGTACCGCTTTAGCTTGATAAAAGACATACACTATCTGTGACAGTGTCTATGCTGTGTCATTTAAAGTAATTGTGCCAAATAAACAGCACTCCAATTTGTCTGCATGCTTTTTTAGTCCAAGTAGAGCGGTGCACCAATACTAGCCAATTTGTAGTTCATGAGTAATTTCATTATAACGTATCCCCCTCCCGCCCCTGTCATCTACATCACACCGCCCTGTCATGCCAGTCCGGATGGAGCACAAAAAGGGACAATCATCAGTAAGCATAAGGAAAATCATGCCCTCCTCCGTCAAGGGGGCAGGGTTTTCCTTACACTCACTGCATGAAGATTTTTCCCTCGCTGCGAGCTGTCTGGTCTGATGAACAGACTCCACATCTAAGGGCAATCAGCTAAAAAAAGGTAAAATTACAGATCGGCTAGTATTAATACACCACTCAACATGGACTACAAACTATGCAGAACAATCGGAGTAGTATTTAATTGCATCTATTACTATAATTGTTAAAGGACATTAACTCTAAATTACAATTTCCACTTACCTGAAAGAACATGCTGTAACTTTCAGAATTTTCCATGGAAACATTTCTTGATAAGCATTTATGATACATTTTATTTCATGTGAATGATATAGCATCCTCTTTCACGTATGTTTAACTTGGATTCTAGCAATAAAGGGAAAATACTGAGAAGTACGGAAAATGTATATTGTGTAGGGTCTTTTTTTTCTGCCAAGTACAACAACATTATATTCACTGCTAGGTAGGGCTGCAGTTAAAATGCATTAGGGCTCATCCTGACATTTCTTTGTGTGCATTTTAGGGTGGTGCTGTTGATAAACCAGTGACAAATGCCATCCATAGACTGTTGTAGCACCACCCTAAAATGCTGGGCCCTGCAAAGCAGGGACGCAAGTTCTAGATGAAATAATTTTTGAATCAAGAATGTCCCTACATGGCAAAGCCCAACAAAATATACATTTTCTGCATTAAAAAGGAATAGTATTTTATTTTTATATTTTTATCTAAAAAGAGAAGGAAAAATCCTGCTCAGTAAACGCTCACTGCTAGGAGATTTTTTTAGTGTTTTCATTCAAAATTTATAATGAACTCTAAGGGAGCTCATGAGTCAGTGATGATGGTTTCCCACAGCAAGTGATGGAACCAGCACAGTCTCAATGTGGTACTAACCCTTCCGGTCCTTAACAGGATAAGTACAAAAGAAAAAAAAAAAAAAATTGGGCTGTTAAAACTTTTGAATGCAAAATATCCCAGCACTAACAGTATTCTTATAGTGCTCAGCAGGAAGAACTCTGTTTTCATTAAACAAAACACTGTACTGTTCCCTTTAATGTTAATTGAATATGACCTTTATCCAGTGTACATTTGTACAAACCATGAATAGACAGTCACATGATCAGCACCTGCACCCCCTCCTTTGTGCCATAAGCAGAGAGTGTTAAAATACCCTTGTCAAGGGCTGGGCCATAGTTACATGAGGTTTCCCCAATGATTTCAACTCTTTCTGTTCCACAAACTTCATAAGGCAGCAAAACATCGAACTTAAACACTCAATTGCCCTTCCATGCAGAAATACCAGTGCCATATGTACAAAATAAAACAGGACAGGAGCAATTCTTGAACAAACTTAAAGGAGCATAAACTTTATTATGAAAACCTATCTGTTATAGATCTTTTCCTGCCAAGTAAAACAAGGGAGCTCCCATTGCTATCATTTGTTTTATTCAAGTTATAAAATGTTCAGCGTTTACTTCCTGATAGTTTCAACTGACAGGAAGTGGCTCAGTAGTTTCTATCACATTCTATGGAGAACTGTATTTCACTGACTTTCCTCTCCATTAGAATGTAACCGAATAACTAATTGGAATTTGACCACTGGTGGGCACTGCTCATGCAAAAAAAAAAAAAAAAGAACCCCCCCCCCCCACAAAACTTTACTGCTCCTTTATCTGCTGAACAGGGGGACAAATGAAGCTTTCCCTTAATTTAAATGGGGGCTTTCAACTCTTTGAATGCTAGAGGTCTCCAATGCTTTCAAAAGCATTAAGTTGGAGATCCCCCTCTAGAATTCAAGGTGTTAAACGTATTTATCTAGTATATATTTGCTCCAAACTTCTTTTTGTAAACAACCCTATATAGTGTTACCAAGCATCTCTCCAAATCTCCATCCAATGTACCACTGAGAACCCTTTTTCTGTCAGGGTTGACGTACACAAAAAAAAAAAAAAAAAAATGTACCTGCCTAAAAATCTTTGCTAGGGCTGCCATCTTGCACCCCCGTAGTCCATGCCAATTTATCACAGTCAGCAGAAGATTACACTGCAGCATGTGCTTTACCAGAAGGGAGAGGCGTGTCCATCTCATCTGCTAAACCAATCAAAAAATTCTTCCATCATAAGCAGCCACACACCTGATCTCTGTGTATGGGTGTGATCTCTGGAAGAGGGGGCCTAACACTGTCTCTCCATCCCAAAGAGAGGGCACCTCTCATAGTGAGTCCCTTCTCTCACACCAGCTTCTTTTTTTCGTGCCCACGGTATTATTTCAGGATGAGGGTGGCTTCAGTCCCGTCTTTCTTTGTTAGATAAAGTCCGTGATGGAGATGGTACTCTCTCCGTAGGAAGGCGTAAAAATAATCGGACACCAGTAGAATCTGCAAAGAAAATGTTAATAGTGAGTGGATGTCCTGGTGGGGGTGGGGGATCCTTTGAGTGCCATAGGGGTGACCAAAGCAGTGCACTGGAAACCCTTCTGATACCCGCAGGGTACGGTCTTCAAAAGAATAGTAATTATGGGGCAAAACAACTGCACTGTAGGGGAGAAAAAAAAAAAATGCCTACTGATTGAAATGGGTGCTTTAAACCTTTTGAAATGCTAGAAGTCTCATATTAATTGTTTAACATTATATGGTGGTACCATTGTTGTATATGGAGAGAGCCTTCATAGAATACAGCAGAAACCACCTCTGTTCTTCCTTAGGAGGATAGCTGGACCTGCCTGGAAGCAAAGCTGAGTGTGTGTGGGGGGGGGGGGTTTAAACAGGGCTGAGAATCAACTTCCTCCAGATATTTTTTTAACCCCTTATAGAGGATCTATCAACCCTGAACAAGTTAGTCTTAATATGTAGGCTATATGACGAATTTGTTATATTGTCTTCATTTTTTTTTTTTACATCGTTATTTAGCCGAAATCTAAACAATAAATATTGCCCTGCACCCTACTTCGTTGGCTAGAGATCACTTCATCTTACAGACAGAAAGCCTTCGTCATCGGAGGAGACTGGTTACAGGGAGGAGAGCAGAGGCAGAGTGACGGACTGTGGGGCGAAGCTGTACCCACAATCTGTCCAGAAGTAGGTGCAGGGCTGTAGTTATTCTTTAGATTTCTGCCAAATAACAATGTTTTATTCAACAGTTATTACAGCTCAAAGTTGAATTTTTTAGGTGCAATATCACAGTGGCCTGAAATTGTACAGTGGCACTGTTACACCATCCCATGGACAGCTCTAGTCCATAGACCATAAATCTCCATAGGATGCTGTAGCAACAACGCCACTGTACAATTTCAGGCCACTGTGATAATGCACCTAAAAAAAAATTCAACTTTGAACTGTAATAACTTTTGAAAAAAAAAACCAAAACAAAAAAAAAAAAAAAACACACCTTTCAGAGGTGGGGGTACCCTTGTTTAACTCAAGGAGATAAATCCTACAAAATATTTTTTTTTTTTTTTTTACATTTTACGTATTACTATCCCTTTAAGACTAACTTGTTTAGGGGTGATAGATCCCCTTTAAGGACAGGCCACTCACATGGTACATATTTTATTTTTCTTCACTAGTGGATTCAGGGATCCTCGAACAGCCCTGAATTCCATGACGTGCCAGGACCATCACTCGTCCTTAAAGTGATAGTAATGCCTAATTAAAAGTATTGCGTTGAGTCTTCTTTATATAAAAACTAAGAGATTGAGCTATATTTAAGTCTTTAGTTTTGTGTAGTTCAAAAGTTATGCACAGATAAAGATCCCCAGTCCGCCCCTTTCAGGTCGCCTCCCTCTGGACCTGTAATCAGGTCGTGTGTCTCGATGGCTGCAGCGAGGGAAAATCTTCAGTAAGAAGTATAAAGGAAATCCTGTCCCCCTTTGCCGAAGGAGTGCAGGATTTCCCATTGCTTCCTGAAGTTGCTGCAGCTGTCCGGACCAGACTGCAGATTCAGCAGTGACATGGAAGAAAGAGGCAGGCTGGGGATCTTTATCTCTGCATAACTTTTAAATTACACAAAAGACAATACGTTATATACCCCACTGGCACTCAAAGGATTAAAACCTTTTGGCATTGTGCTCCAAAATGTATTATTAATTAATTTATTTTTTTTAATTGTATTTGCTGCAGAAACAATGTCACTATATTCAGACAACCTCTGTTACTTTCCTGTTTTGTCTCTAGATTCGTCTAGCTATCACATAAGAAATGTGTCGGATGACCAGTCCACACCATTGTTAGCCATACATGATTAACTGACTTCCAATTGGACCGGCCATTAGCAATGTCACGCCTATTGCCAAGTCATCTATGTAAACAATCTGCATGCCAACTCCACACACTGCTGACTGTGCAGATCATTTCTGCTGCAACTGCTCTATGTTCTGATTTGAAAGCAGGGAAGTTGCAGCAAACTGTTTTGGGCTAGTTCCTACCCACCCATGTCAACAACCCAACCTGATAGCCATGTTATGTTCTGCACAGGGGACATCATGCAGAGAACAACAAAAGCGTAATTTCCTTCCCGCGGAATTGGAGTTTTTTCCTTTCCAGATGTTCACTGGTAAGGGAAAAACGCAACTCATCTCTTTGCTGGAAAATAATGCCCTTTGCTTTTAATCATGCATGCAATCGCACTCACAGATCATCGCCAAACGATGACTGTGGGACACATAATAGGCAAAATCCTTCCATTTCTTTGCATTGCAATGTTTTCAGCCCAACATCCTTAAAAGGGATTGCACAATAAAAGCAGATCCAATGAATCTTCATAGTATTTGGGCCATGGAGTGTGTTATTTCAGTAATGTCCAAGTTGTAGTTCAAGAGTAATTGAATGATAAAGTATCCCCCTCCCGCCCCTTTTACTGATGTAACACTGCTCACCTGAGAGCAGCAAGAATGTCCAGATGGATCGCAGAGAGGGACAATCTTCAGTGACCATAAGGAAAGACCTGTCAAGTGGGGCAGGGTTTTCCTTATACTCACAGTAAGAACATTGTCCCTTGCTGCAACCTGTCCGGTCAAGAGACCAGATTCCACACCTGAGGGGAGGTGTCTTATACTAGGTATAAGGGGAGGGAGGGGGATACTTTATCATTCAATTACTCTTGAACAACAACAGCTCTGACAGTATTGATATAACACTCTCCATGGCACAAATACTAAAAGATTAATTGGAGCTGTTGTTTTTGTGAAAAATTACTATCCCCTTTAATCAACAACCGTGTGAACATAGCTTTTTGGTCAGGGACTAGCAAACTGAGGCCCTCCATCCTGTTCAGCTGGAGAACCCCCATTCAAAGAATAAGGCCAAAGACTTACCTGTCCAACATTAAACGAGAGCGTGATGGCATAGTAGAAGTTTGAATTGGCACTGCCAGCATAAATCCAAAGGTGCCAAAGAACCGGAAACAGAAGCGAGCAGACTATCAGCATACAGGAGACAATGAAGACGTTGCGCAGGACTGCAAGGAGACAATTACACATGAACATATTAAAAGGAACATTAATGTCATTATGAAACAACTGTAATCAGTTTGCTGATGAGTAAAAACAAGGGTACTCCCATTACCGAGAGATTCTTCTTTCAAAAGAAAATACAGCTCAAACGGTTTGTAGTCATCAGGTGGGGTTGTCAATATCAATTAATTTGGTGAACTGAAAAACAGTCTCTTCCATAGAGTGCATTATGACAAATTAATTTGCAACAATTCTAACTGGAGCAGCGCCGGATTTACATCTCAGGAGCCTGTAGGCACAGAAATCTGAGGCCCCCGCCAATTGGCCATCTCCACAATGCTCCTAATCTTCACATTGCAGCCATCATCTCCATATTGCCCTCACATTGCCCCTCATCAGCTCCAACTTTCCCCCACCATCTCCATGTTTCCCTCACATTGCCTCCCCCCCCATTGTCCATTTCCTACCTCTCCCCGTTGTCTGTTTCCTACCTTCCTGGCAGGAGATCTGTCATCTGTGCCTCCTTTGGCACAGTCCTGTAGCTGCTGGAGCTCCCGCGCGGTCTCCTATTCAGGAATGCAGAGCGCTGGGAGATGATGTCATCTGCCAGCGCTCTGCATTCCTAAAGAGCCGATTAGGGAGCCCAACAGCTACAGGACTGTGCCAAAGGAGGCACAGAACTGTCCTGCCAGGGAGGTAAGAAATAGACCGGGGGGGGGGGGGGGGCTTCAGCGCAGCCAGCGAGGTGGCTAGTTTTAAAGAAAATATATAAAATAACAATAGAAAAAAAAAAAAAAAAGAATCCCAATGGCAGGCGCCCCTCGGTGGCGTACACCTGTAGGCAGGTGCCTACTGTGCCTTATGACAAATCCAGCCCTGAACTGGAGTCAAGAATGCAAATAGCTTCATTAACCCCTTTACGGACCATATGAGATGTGAAAATGCTGACAAGAAATGCAACACACACCCATATGGTCCTTGAACTATCAGAAGAAAATTACTAGTGAATGGGTGTCCTGTAGGGTTAAATATCTGAGTGGCAGAGGGGCATCCAACACATTGTCTTGTGATGCAATAAACAACCCTATAGCATGCAAAGTGTTAAAAGAAGGGTTATCCCAACACTGGGAAGAACTTCATTCCAACATTACTTAACCTTCTGAGTGCCAGAGAGTTACGCAGTGCACTTCAGAGCAATGTGTTGTGTGCCCCTCTGGCACTCCTGGGGATGACTGCATGTGTTGTAGGACGTTACGTACAGAGTAGAAAAAAAACTGCTCACGATACTGGGAAGGGGGTCACTCAATAGTTATTTCAGTCCAAAATGAGTGTATGAATTAAAGATATTTTTGTGGACTTTTGGTACTATTGAGATTGCAGTCCATGAAAATCTGAGTCACAAGCTTAGACTCTCCACAGACAGCAATAGCAACAGTACCAACTGACCACAGACTGCTAAAATTAAAAATAAAACTGGCTAAGTGCTGTCTTCTTAAAGAGATTGTAACATCAGAATATAAAGCTAAGATCGATTATTCATTATATTTTTTGTAATGAACTGTACCTTTGTAAATGTCTCTCATATTCTTTGTAATTTTATTTTGTAAAGGGATAGGGATGTCTGTTTTTTAACCAATTGCTATATTGTAGATATCAAAAAAATAAATTAATTGAGGTTAGTTTGGTCTCTCAAACCTTTATAGTTTGAGAGATATACGATTTAAAGTTCCCGCCCCTTTTACAGACGTCAGCTGTATAGCTAGCAGCATGAGATCCTGGTCCAGGGACCGGCCAGAGGCTCTTCAGCAGAGCTGAAATAGCGCTATCTAAAAATAAATACTTCATTGTAACGGTCTACAAAACCAGGCACACTTTGTAGACCGTTACAATGAAGTATTTATTTTTAGATAGTGCTATTTCGGCTCTGCTAAAGAGCCACCGTCGGTTCTCACGAATCGAATCGCCTTCTGTCAGCTATACAGCTGACGTCTGAATGGGGCGGGAGGGGGGACTTTATCAGCGTATATCTCTCAAACTATAAAGATTTGAGAGACCAGACTAACATCAATAATTTATTTTTGTAATATCTACAATATAACAACTGGTTAAAAACAGACATTACTATGCCTTTAAAGCCTCCCTTCCCCAACAACAAACAGTGTCTCCTCAGATCTGAAATCCAGTCGCTTGACTGGACAGATCGCAATGACGGACAATATTGCGTGTGTATGTATGAAGAAAACTCTGCCCTCTTGGTGAAGCAGAACAGGGTTTTCCTTGTGCTGACACAATATTGTCCTTTGCTGCGATCCGTCCGGGCCGGTGTTCAGCTGTGAGGAGACTCTACTTGATGTAGGGAAAAGGGATGGGATGGGAAAACTTTAAAATAAAATTACAGGAAGGCTACAACGATATGGACATTTACAAAAGTTACCGTTCATTATAAAAAGTATAATGAATAATCGATCCAAAGCATAGTGTTCCATTAACCCTCTGTAGTTTAGTCCTGCTGATCACACCGTCATGATTGCTCTCCAAGGATAGAGCTCAGCGAGGAGGAGAACAGACATACTTACACCTGGACAGGTGAGACCACATGGGCAGGAGAGCCATATAGAGAGCCACATCCCCAACTGTTGGGTAGGACTTGAAGATAGAGATGACGGCGAGTTGTATAAACATTAGAAAGATAGGATGTTCCCTGGAGAGACAAAAAAGTGAGTCAATCACAGACACACACAAATTTATACACATACAGTTGTGTGGACATTTTACAGACACAAAGATATATTTTCTACTCTCCACCATTCATGTATGTGACTACAGTTTAGATACAAAATAATTACTTTAACTTGATGGTCAGCGGGACAGTGTAGAAGAATACGTTGATCTGAAAGACGCAGACAAAGAACAGACTGAAGTGTTCGAACATTTCAGCGAAGAAATACCAGAACAGGCCGATGTTTGGGGTGAGGTCTGGGACAGAGAGTCTGGAATGGAAAGGAGAGTGTGTGATCAAGGCTGCGTACACTGTTATATAAACACATGACAGACGAATTCATAGCACCACGTTTTGCACAAATGAAGTGTGTATTCAGCCACCTAGTATCCAAGGCAACATTTGGACTCTCTCTCTGTCCTTTAAAGGGATAGTAAACCCCCCAAAAAACTGTAAGCGAAGTGCTAGGAATAAAAAAAAAATACTTAACGCCCTCATTCCCATCTCTCAAACCGTTATGGTTTGAGAGATGTAAGAAAATAAAGACCTCCGCTCCCTCCCCCTTCTCATGCGTCCCTGTATAGCGGACGTCATGAGATCCTGCTTCTGGGACCAGACAGCAACTCTTCAGGAGCACTGTCATCTAGATACCTAAGTATAATTACTTAATCTGAATGGTCTACAATGTGTGCTTGCAAGCCAGGTACATGCTGTAGACCTTACCGATGAAGTAATTATAGTTAGATATCCCGATGTCAGCACTCCTGAAGAGCCGCCTAAAGTCGGGCGACCGGATTCTGCCTCTGACAGCCTTACAGCTCGTCAGGCAGAAAGGGGAGGGAACGGAGGACTTTATTTTCTTATATCTCTCAAACCATAACGGTTTGAGAGATGGGAATGAGGGCGTTAAGTATTTTTTTTTATTGTTCCTATCATTTCGCTTACAGTTTTTTGGGGGGTTTACTATCCCTTTAACACTTTGAGTGCAAGAGGGGTATGCGTCGCATTGCTTTGCAATGCGTTGTGTACCCCTCTGACACTCAAAGGGTTAATCAAGCCCATCAAAGGGAATTTCTGTTTGTGCCATATAGGGCTCCTAGTTTGCCCCAGATTTGCCCCCCCAGGACTTTACACATATGGACCATTATTTTATCATTTGTTGCCGACCATTAGTGAAAAGGTAAATTCTCTCTAAACAATGGTCTCACACAGTAACCGTGCATAGAATACAGGAGACTCACATGAACCCATAAATGGAGTAGATGAAATCCCAGGAGCTCAGCAAGAAGAAGGAATGACAGATCAGGACGCACAAACAACCCACGTACAAAGAGGAATACTGACAGGTAAACAGCCAGAAGCTAGCGCTCTTCATCTTTATTGGGATAAACTGCCTCTGGAGAGAAACACACACACATTAGTACTCGTTTGGTCCGGGAGACTGGAGAACCTGATTCCTTATACATATCACTGTCATAAGTACACTTTAATCCTAGGGAGGACTGATCTCTTACATGTCACTGCCATTAGTACACTTTAATCCTAGGAAGGACTGATCTCTTACACATGTCACTGTCATTAGTACACTTTAATCCTAGGGAGGACTGATCTCTTACATGTCACTGTCATTAGTACACTTTAATCCTAGGAAGGACTGATCTCTTACACATGTCACTGTCATTAGTACACTTTAATCCTAGGAAGGACTGATCTCTTACACAAGTCACTGTCATTAGTACACTTTAATCCTAGGGAGGACTGATCTCTTATCCATGTCACTGTCATTAGTACACTTTAACCCCTTAACGACCCTTGATGGTCATAGTACGTCAAGGGTCGATTTGACTTAACGACCGATGACGTACTATGACCGTCATCGAGTTCCGGGCTCCCCCCGCGGCTGCACGCCGTTCGGGGAGTCCGGAACCCAACGGAGCAATAAAAAAAAATTGCTCCGTGGTCATTAAGTCACTTCCCCTTCCTAGGGAGGACTGATCTCTTATCCATGTCACTGTCATTAGTACACTTTAATCCTAGGGAGGACTGATCTCTTACACGTCACTGTCATTAGTACACTTTAATCCTAGGAAGAACTGATCTCTTATACATGTCACTGTCATTAGTACACTTTAATCCTAGGGAGGACTGATCTCTTACACGTCACTGTCATTAGCACACTTTAATCCTAGGAAGGACTGATCTCTTATACGCGTCACTGTCATTAGTATTGTCATTAGTACACTTTGGTTTTACGAGGGACTGAGAATAATAATAATAATAATAATATCTAGTATTTATATAGTGCCTTTCTCACAGTGGGACTCAAAGCGCTTTCAGCGCATGCACTTGGAATTAACCAAATCGGCAGATGAAATAATAGATATTATCCCTTACACATTGATGTCGTTATTACACTTTGGCCAGAGGAACGACTGATTCTGTATGCACATCACTAGTTCACTCCAGTCCTAGGAAAGACTGAGCCTTATCCATGTCAATATCATTAGTACACATTGGTCCTAGGAAGGGCTGACCCCTGTAACATTTCCTTCAATCATAACCCTTTATCTAGGTACCTGAAGCAGGTAGAGGAGAGCTGGCGTGAACAAGGTTAGTGGGTACAGAGACTGGTAGGTGGCCACTGCCAGAAACACAGCGCTTAGCAGTGCGCTACCTAAAGAAAGACAGACACAGATAATATTTAGATACAGCTGTATGAGAGTCCTTATTTCTTACTGCAACAAAAGGGGTAAACGCACGTACAGAAAAGAAATAAGGTTTCATTGTGTTGTAGTGCTTGGCGTGGTTAAAGGGATAGTAATGTTTCATAATAAAAGCAGCTCTAATTAATCATCATAGTATTTGGACTTTGTGTTATTTCAATTCTGTCAGAGTTGTAGTTCAAGAGTAATTCAATGACAAAGTATCCCCCTCCCGCCCCTTTTACTGATGTAACACTGCTCAGCCAGATCAGAAGGGAGGTGCCCAGGTAGACTGCAGAGAGGGACAATCTTCAATTAAGATAAGGGGAAAAAACCTGAAAAACTTGTCAAGGGGGGCAGGGATTTCATTGTTCTCATAGGCAGAAGATTGTCCCCTGCTGTTATCGGTCTGGTCTATGGACTGGATTCCACATCAGAGAAGAGATTGCTTACACTAGGTAAAAGGGGCGGGAGGGGAAACTTTGCTTGTGAATATCTCTCAAAGCATAAAGGTTTGAGAGATAAGACTTATATCGTTCCTCAAGTTTTTTTAATGCCTACAAAATAAAATAAAGATAAAACGAAGTGTTACTATCCCTTTAAGTCTGTTTTCCAGTCGGGGGTGCAACACACTGCAAAGCAATACATTTCACATCCATTGCTATAGCAATAAGCACAGAAGTACCAGTATCATACAGAATAAGTCCAGTGTTATTAAGAAATCCTACTTGATCCGAGATGAGCAGGCAGGCATCAGTGCAGACATCTTGCCTTAGACTCATCTGTGCTCTGCACTGTCCTTCCCGGTCTCCTCCAGGATTGGTGAGGAGGAGTAGCATTGTACCTTAAGGTACAGGAAGTGACTGACCGTGCAAGTGCACAGATGCCTCTAAAGCAGGAAACATGTCCGTCAGTCTCAGATCAAGCAGGATTTCTTAATAATGCTGGACTTCTTCTGTATAATACTATTATTTCTATGCTTATCGCTATGTCAATAATTATTTGAGGGGCACTTTATTTGGAGGAATAGTTCCGCTTTAAAGTACCATTGTTATATAAATAGGGAGGAGCAACAGGAAAGTCAACATATTTCTGATGTTGGAACATATTTAACCTCTTCAGTCCCTAAACAATCCTGTATGTTTTTCACCTACAAATCTTGACCCCTTTGCCTGACTTCAGTTCTTCAGTAATTCAGGAGGTAAGGAACTTTTGCATCACTACGGCAGTTAACCCTTTGAGTGCCAGAGTGGTAAGCAATGCATTGCTGTGTGTTGCGTACCTCTCTGGCACTAACAGGGTTAAAAATGTACAAATATGTCTAGTTTTGCGTCCCTGAAACATAAATAAGGGCTTCACTATGAGCTGGCTTAAGTAACACCTCCTACTTTCCTTACAATGGCCGTAAAATCCTAAAGGCCACTATGAACACCCCCCCCTTGCTCCAAGGGATAACATTGTCAAATCTGATAAAGGGATAGTACTACTTCCAGAATTGCTAATCCCCATATTGTAGCTATGCTAAAAAGAAACGTATTGCACCCAGTATCACCTCTCAAACCCTTATGATTTGAGAGATAATAGCGCGCAAAGTTCCCCCCTCCCTCCCCTTTCCCTGAAGTCAGCATTCTAGCTGACTGCGGGGATATCCGGTTTTATGTTCATTAGGCGGCTCGGCAGCAGAGCAAACCAAGCACACGAAGAAGACCGTTTCAGTGAAAGAATTCTTTTTTATAAACGCGATCTCGGCTCTGCTGCAGAGCCGCCTGATGCACATAAGACGCTTCCCCTGCAGTCACAGTTAGAACGCTGACTTCAGGGAAAGGGGAACTTTGCTCGCTATTATCTCTCAAACCATAAGGGTTTGAGAGATGACACTGGGGGCAATAAATGTATTTTTTAGCACAGCTACAATATGGGGATTAGTAATTTGGAAGCATTACTATCCTTTTAAGTAACACCTCCCACTTTCCTTACAATTGCCAGAAAATCGTAATGGCCACTATGAAAATCCCCCCTTGATCCAAGGGATAACATTGTCAAATCTGTCCCGATTATCACGCCCATGGAGGCAGACATGACAGTTTGCTAGCAGGACCACAGAACACAAACTCCAGCCGCTGAACATGGTAATCTTAACCCATTAAGGAACTGAGGGCTGTGCAATCCATTGCTTCACAACGTGCTGCACCCACTGGCCTTTAAAGGGTTAATTAGGCTCATCCACTCTGCCTGGAAAAAAACAATTCATGTCCGCTTCCATGGATCTGACAGCCAAGACTGACTAAAGAGGTTATTTGTTATCACAGGCACAAGATCAAACATTCATAAAGAAGCCATTATGACTGTCTATAGTAAGGAAAGAGGGTGGGTTATTTGGCGTCCTTCCCTATTAAAGAAAGTAAAAGGGAAAGCCTCCTGTTGCCAACCCCAGCAGACACATGTTCATGCATAAGCCTCACACTTCCTGATTCTATGGCTTCTGCACAGTGAGGAAGTGATCACTAATAACGTACAAGGCTGGGCCCTTCCCCAGGTCTTTAACATCTTAAAGGCCTGAGGGGTTCACTTTAAAAATGTTGCACATAAATAATATGGTGCATTAACCATGTGGTCATGATGAAAAGGGCGACATGAGGATCTCACCCGCATCAAAAGGGCAAGATTCTCATGTTGCAGAAGAAATGTCACCATGAAGTCAGAAAAGTTGTCTCTACTTCCATTCTCCTTCCCCTCAGTGTCTGATAGTATCTGCTTTTCATCACGGCGACATGGTTAATGCAGTTTGAGAATCACTGTGGCTTCTGCACGTCCTTGGCTCCCGACAAAGTTTAATGCACAAAGTTCAGAAAAATATAATTGGTCATCTCACTATATGTTAGCTAATGCTGTAAGTTAGTGATATAACTCCGTGTCCGCCCTATATTTAACCCATGCATCTCTGCTTGTGTGGGAGTTAAGGCATTCCCCTGTGTCCATAATATATTTAACCCATTCTTAACTCAAGCACAAGCAGTGAAGGAACACCGATGTATATCATTAACTTGCAGAATTAACTAACATACAGTGAGGTGACCAATCGTATTTTACTGAACTATGCTCAAACTGTGCTGAAGCCAAAGACGTGCAGAAGCCATAATGATTCTCAGACTGCATTAACCATGTCGCATTGATGCAAAGCAGATACTAATCAGATACTGAGGGGAAGGAAGCAGATAACTTTTCTGGCTTAGTGTCATTTCTACCAGGACATGAGAATCTCGCCCTTTAGATGTGAGCGAGATTTTCATGTCGCCCTTTTCATTGCGGCGACATGTTTAATGCACCAGTTAGTTGCGCGCACAATAGTGTGCGACATTTTGTGTGCACACACCTCTGACCCTTAAGGTTTTAATGAGCTTAGCAAAACCCACAACGTTTCTGCTTGCATTAAGGACAAAAGAGGAGGATCCCAGGTGAGGAAGACTGCTGATTGGCTCAACAGGTTACCTAAATCTGGTAATGAAAGTTCGAGCAGCACAGACACAGACGACATTAACATTATAGTAGGACGCACCTTTGATAGTGGCCAGAATGAAGAGAGCGATGATTGCATTATTAATGGCGCAGGTAGATTTGGCCACGCAGGACAGAACTGTGTAAGGGTTCAACAAGTAGCTGGAAAGAGAGAGAGGTAACAGGTACTAAGAGGTCAGTTAAACTGGCAGGAAAAACAAAAAAGTGTAAAAACTATGTACCCCACATATGTGGCAAAAGAATATTTGTTAACTTCCACTGACATCAAAGACAGCTAGGTGGCAGCAGAGAGTGAGGAATTGTGTACACTAGCAAGCAAACACACTTGCGTGCTTAAAGGGATAGTAATACTTCGTTTTAGCTTTATTTTATTTTGTAGGCATTAAAAAAACATTAAGAATGATGTAAGTCTTATCTCTCAAACCTTTATGGTTTATGAGATATTCACAAGCAAAGTTCCCCTCCCACCCCTTTTACCTAGTGTAAGCCATCTCTTCTCAGATGTGAGTCTGGTTGTATGACAGTACAGATAACAGAAGGGGACACTTTTCTTTGTATGAAAACAATGAAGGCCCTGCCCCCCTTGACAAGTTTTTCAGCTTTTTCCATTATCTTAATTGAAGATTGTCCCTCTCTGCAGTCTACCTGGGCACCTCCCTTCTGATCTGGTTGAACAGGGGGGGGATACTTTGTTTGTGAATATCTCTTAAACCATAAAGGTTTGAGAGATAAGACTTATATCATTCTTCATGTTTTTTTAATGCCTACAAAATAAAATAAAGTTAAAACTAAGTATTACTATCCCTTTAATTTGTGATAGCGGGCAGAAGTCTGGCACTCTGCCTTTTTCCGGCTGTTAGATGGTTTCCACAATTATTACAGCCCCTCTCCCATCTGCAAAACTGCAAGGACTTCCCACACTGCTCTCACTATCTCAGCTGGATGCCGGTCTGTCTGTAGTCCAACAACTACACCTCCTGTCTGTAGTAGAAGTTCAAGATCAATCAAGGTTGCCAAAATGATGCCCATTCGGGGGTCTCCCCAATCCTACGCATTTCGTATCCGTTATGGACACTTTTTCAGTGATATGTCTGGAATATTGATAGTCATGAAGCACGCTCTCATTCAATACTAAACGGCAAGGTACAACGGAGATAGTCATATTGGATTGACTTACACACCTGCCCGCATCTCAGTGCTTATTAATTCAGGTATCATGTACTTTTGTGCTTGCTATGAACATTGACGATTTTTGAACGATAAGAGCTCTATTTTTCAGTGATATCACCATGTTTTAGCTATACATTTTATTTAGCCTATTTTGGGGGTGATTTTATTTTATTTATTTTATGTTTAACATTTCCTCGCGACTATTTGTATCAGTTGTGATAATAAATATTGTTGTTCCTGTTACTGTTTTTTTTAATGTAAATCCATTGATTCATATAGGGGGCTTAATCTAGCGCGCTCGCTTATTATCTCACTTGTTCTATATTTTAGATTTTGCCCTTCTCACTACAGGGTTAGCGATTGAGTGACAGATTGCCCCCTAGTCAATTTAAAGGTTTATTAATATATATATCTCCAGTCCATAGAGCCCATGGGAAGTGAGAGCCATAGTACAGATATTTTTCTGTCATATATATATATTAATTATATACACACACATATACATACACGATTCCAAGATATTTCATGTTAGTTGCCTTTTCAAACAATTCACTAAAATACATATTATAAGCTAAATTTCAGTGATGCCAATTTTAGAAAAGAAAATAAAACACACAAAAAGGTGATAGTTTCCCATATTTTCCTCATCAGATAAATAAAAAGAAGCCAGAGTCAGCAAAATTCATCACACAGGAAACGTAAAATCTAGTTTATGAATAATTTAAGTGTCATTAGCACACAAGGGCCAATGGCGAGACTGGGCACTGTAATTAGTACATTATGCCCTAGGATGGACTAAATCATTAACCCCTTAGATCAGGAGTAGCCAACTCTTGGATGCTTGGCTTTTGGGGACTAAAACTCCCATGGTCCCAAACCAGCTGGAGGGACAACTGACTACCCCTGCCTTAGATGCTAGACAGATCTCTGATGCTTTGTGAAGAAATGTATTTGTGAAATCTCTAGCATTCCAGAGGTTAATTGGTTAAAGCAGTGTCCTCAACTAGGGTGCAGTGACCATCCTCTTAGGGTACCCTTCATTTCTATGAAGTCACTGACAATAATCTGTTAATCTTTTTTATTTAATCGTAATGGGCACGGAGATATTAGATTATAAAGAATCACCTACTGACGTAACAACAAAAATATTATTATTTTTTTTTTTTTTTTTTTACTGCAATTTTCTATTGTCTTCACCAAGTGGCACTGTTGCCCTCACTTTCTATGGAGCACTTTAGTCTAGGACTCAAGCTCACCCACTAAAGCATTAGATTAAAAAAAAAAAAAAAAAAAATTATATATATTGTCTTCTGGACAGCAGATGGTATGACCACTATAGTTTGATTAGCCTGACTCATTAAGAAGCAATGTGTTGGGCACCCCTCTGGTGCTCAAACAGTTAACATAATTAAGCTGTAATAACCTTTAAATTAAGCGTTTCCCTCTAGCGGGAGTACCCTTGTTTTAAGTTGCAGGAAAAACCCGGCAATAAATATTTTTCATAGTAAAACATGACTGTTCCTTTAACCCTTTGAGCGCCAGAGGGATATATCCTACGCATTGCTTCACAATGTGTGGGATACCCCCTGGCACTCAAAGGGTCAACTCAACGTGACAAACCCACTTTACGCTCAACATCCAGTGTTTCTGAACTACAGATATCATTTTCACAGATGTTGGCTGACATCCTGGGATATTTACACTTAACATGACCCATTTTCCCTTACAGGTATCAGTTTTCTTTTAAAAGCAAGCTCTGAAGACCACAACTTCAGCCACTGAATACCACACTAACACTTACCATAGCGCCACCTTCAATGGAATGTAGTGCATTTCAGTTGGTACCCTCAGAAGCTCGTGGGACCCAGGTGTATACTTCTTTAACTCCAAGTAAAGCTTTTGTTTTTTAAACTGCAGAGGAGAGAAGAAGCACAATTAGAAGTAGGTTAATTTTACCCTTTGAGTCCCAGAGGGGTGCACAACACTCCTTCAGCATTTACATAGCAGGCTGCTTCAAGACAGTGCAACCCACCACAGAGCGCTAACGTTTATACAGTGCACTGTTCAGCTGGCCGAAGATCCAACTATGTGTGTATTCTTCAGCTTAATTGTCAATCCTCAAGCGGTAAAAAAAAAAATGCAGTATTTCCAATATGATCCCAGGTACCATGTTGCCTGCTCCTCCAACCCCCCGCCCCCAAATGTTGTGTTACATCACACAGCAGTTAACTGTGATCCCCATTGTGCAGAATAGATCAGCTCAGGAAGTGCTCCGTGGTTTGCAACACAGTGGGTGCAAAGGGTTATAAGGTTAGAGCTCTGTCGTGTGTACTGTCTTGAAGCGGGCAGCTATTTAACTGTTTGAGTGCCAGAGGGATATGGAATGCATTGCAAAAGCCATCTGGCACTCAAAGGGTTAAATGGTGAAGCAACCGTTCAATATACGACATGAGAATCTTGTGCTCTCATGCAGTGCGAGATTTTCAAGTCAACATGTTAACCGGTTCATTTGGTTGCATGCTCTTTCACGTGCGACCTTTTAAAAGGAGACCACGACACTTTATGCACAACACTCTGGCATTCAAAGTGTTAGGAGCACGCTAGCTGTGATTGGTGAGATTAGAGTGGCGCTGTTGCTACACCATCCTATGGAGATTTATGGTCCCAGGACCAGAGCTGTCCATAGGATTGTGTAGCAACAGCGCCACTGTACAATTTCAGGCCACTGTGATATTGCACCTATAAAATTCATCTTTGAAAATTAATAACGTTTGAATGAAACACCTTTCTGCAGTGGGAGTACTCTTGTTTTACTCAGGGGGATAAACCCTACAACATTTTTTTTTTACATTTTAAGTATTACTATCCCTTTAAGCTCCTTATGCTTTGGAGAACTCGCTCTAAACAGTGGTGGGGAGATTCCACAGTAGAGGACAGGTCTGACTTGGCAAATCAATTATCTAATTTTGACTTAGGTTCAACAGATGCTGAACGTTTCCCTAAGTGTGTCTCCACCATTCCCCACCCCCCACACTGAAAAGAAAGTTGAAAAAAATTGTTGAAATTGTCCTTGAGTAAACAGAGCTCAGAGAGAAAGCGGTCATTTCGAACACAGCTAAGCACCACTCCCTCTGGAGAACCAATCTCAACAGGATTGGCATTGCTGTCAGTTTATGCATGCAAACTAGGCACTGGAGTGGCAGACAGGAGTGGCGGATGCAAGCTAGAAACATGGGGTGGCACATAGGAGGAGGATCACTGTGGAACATTAGTATCTAGCTGTCAAAACAAACAGCGCTCTACTTAATTGTATATAAAGTATCCAAAAACACCTTTTTAAAGACAAAATGGTTAATGTCAATTATAGGTGGTTTTGAAAGCTATTAGAGACATCAATGTTCCTTTAAGAATTCCATAGTCGTTCCCTGAAAAGACAACCCTTGTGATCACCCTCCAAATGCTTAGAAAGAAGACTTACCATTGCTTTGTTGTACTCCTGGACAGCAAGATAAAGAGCTACAGCTGTGAGTGCATCCACAATCTGGAAAGATAAAACACGTGATTTACATAAAAATACATTGACACAAAAAAAAAAAAAAGTATATATTTTATTATATATATATATATATATATATATATATATATTATATATATATACATACACACACACACACACACACACACACACACACTTTATTGGTTTGTTCTGGTTCATCTAAGTACTGAGTTACAGGACTGTTGAGCAGTGAAATAGCTATGGATGTTGTAGACTTACCATAAAGACTATCTCTACGTAGTCTACTAAGAAATGGAAGAGATATATAATGAGCGGTGTCTGTGGAGAAAGAGAGAGAGAGAAAGAGAAATAAAAATGTCAGAAAGTCTATACAAGTGAAATGTTTCAATCTCATTGTCTTACAAAGCCAGGCTAATCTGTTATGATTCTATTCAAAAACACCATTCAAGATCAAGTGCTTAAAACGTATTCTGCGAGTAGATCTAAAACAATTGCAAAAGCAATGCATAGCCCCAGAGATGAAACCTCAAGTGCAGCCTCTGGCCTGAGACCAAATGAGCTGGTGCTGCATGACTTCAAGCAGAGATCAAGCAAGCCAGAGGGACATAACCCTGGCCCAAGACGGCCAGAGGGACATAACCCTGGCCCAAGACGGCCAGAGGGACATAACCCTGGCCCAAGACGGCCAGAGGGACATAACCCTGGCCCAAGACGGCCAGAGGGACATAACCCTGGCCCAAGACGGCCAGAGGGACATAACCCTGGCCCAAGACGGCCAGAGTGGCATAACCCTGGCCCAAGACGGCCAGAGTGGCATAACCCTGGCCCAAGACGGCCAGAATGGCATAACCCTGGCCCAAGACGGCCAGAGTGGCATAACCCTGGCCCAAGACGGCCAGAGTGGCATAACCCTGGCCCAAGACGGCCAGAGTGGCATAACCCTGGCCCAAGACGGCCAGAGTGGCATAACCCTGGCCCAAGACGGCCAGAGTGACATAACCCTGGCCCAAGACGGCCAGAGTGACATAACCCTGGCCCAAGACCAAGACGGCCAGAGTGACATAACCCTGGCCTGGAAAGAAAATGCTGTCATGGAACATCAGCACCCAAGACTACCAAAATGGCACAGCTCCAGCAGAAACCTCCAGACAGTCCACAATATATATATATATATGCAGATTTTAGAGCCATTAATTCACAACAATGCAAAACAAATGACCCTAAGGAGGATACTAGATTATGTAGAGTAAATATTAATGTTTCAAAGCATGATGAGCACCATTTCACACGCCGAACTAACACCAGCAATGACCAGCCCCACTTTATTCAGCACATTACAATCTTGACATACATGAGCTGAACTGTGGAGAACAAAGCAGAAGCAGTTCAATCACCTTCTCTCAGTTCAGGAAAAAGAATGGCAACAGCTTCAGTAAATCACAGATTCTGCACTTTACGTGCAGTAAGCATGCAGGGTGAGCTTTTGTGAGATTCTGCCCAACAGAAAGATTTTCTTACTTCGTGAAAGACATCTCCTGAGTAAGGGGACACCCCGAGGTCCAAAAGGGACATTCCTTCCACCACTGCAAGAGACAGATAAGATTACTGGTCACCATAACATTACATTTACTCTCAGGATATTTATGTTCAAGCAATAGTAATGTTTACCAAACTGAAGCTATGACCAATATTCATAGTATGTGGGCCATGTAGTGCTGTATTTTAATACTGCACATGTAGTAGTGAATGAGAAAGGATCCCCCTCCCGACTCTTTTGCTGATGTAACTCTTTTCTACACACTGGCCCAGATGGAGCTCAGCTAGGGACAATCTTCATTAGGCATAAGTAAAATACTGCCTTCCTTCCTTCCTTCGTCGAGCATTGTATGAAGATTGTCCCTTGCTGAACGCTGCCCACATACTATGAAGATTAATCTGAGCTGCTGTGTTTAGGAAACATGACTATCCTTTTCAGGAAGTAGAGAGTAACTAACACATTTAATGGAGTGGAGAAGACCCTCCAGGTGTATAGGGCTACAATTATCATCATCCACTGGCTGGGGATGTTGGGAGATATAGGTGCCCAGTGCTGGCAGGCCTCTAGTTGCCTAAAGTGTTGACTAAAGTGTTGAATATTCGAGATTACAACAGCAATAGAAAGGACCTATGTATAAAATAAAAGTGGATACATTCTGGGGCAAACCATCTGTACAGTAAGGAAGATAAACATTCACATTAACTGAAATTTGTTTTTACCCTTGAATGCTAAGAAACTCTCCAACCTCTAGAATTCAAGTGGTAAAATGTTCCATTTAAAAGCAATGGGGATGGATTTTTATTTGTTCATTGTAGTGCAGATGGTCTGCCACATTGTACATTAGTTAGATCACTCTTACACATACATAAGTACATACCATGGAACTGACAGATGTAGGATGAGTAATTCCAAGCAATTACCTAATCCCATGCCCATTCTCTAAACACACAAAACCCTTCTTTAATTACCCCTTCCCATTACATGTCCAGTTACACAGCCCATCCCTGACTGACACCTTCCCAATGATCTAGTGCATATCTACAGCCCTTCTAACATAATAAAAACCGGTCCCAGGTGAAACTACTTCCCTTCACCAAAACAGCCAGCCTCCTTTTGGTACTCTGTAACTGTTTATTCGGTAAAGTCAAATTACCTATAATTATTTTCCCTAACGTCTTCATATTTGCTTTAACCCTTTGAATGCCACCTCTGGCAATCAAAGGGTTAATGAGCACTTTTATGTTCCAGACAGTGAGCTCACGGAGTATCTGTTCCTAGAGAGCTTTCTGTGAGGGACTATGAGAGCAGGGATAGTGATACTATGTTTTACTATACCTGCAGCACTAAATGTTCTAGACACTGTACAGGGAATAATATTACATTGTATCTCTACCCCTGCTTTCAAGTGCCTGACAGAAACCGGTCTGGGCATAGATATCTGGTGATCTCCCTGTACGGTACATAAAAGTGTAAACAAATAGTCAAGCCGAAAAAAAAATCATAAAAAATATAAGCAATCTTACTTTACATATTGTGAATTTGGAGAGTATGTAAAGTCAAAATGAAAGCTGTCACTTTAATCATCACTCTCCCCTACTGCCCCACACCCTAGGACTCATCACTACCATTCATCCTAAGCACAAATACCACCGGGCATACCCCTCCTCACCTCTCTTCCATGAGTTCAGCGGGGACACCACCTCCACCCGCTCAGAAATAAACCCGGCCAAGCTAGAGCGGAACAGAATCGCCCTGATTGTCACGGCTACCAGCACCACTAACACCAACGGAGCGGCCATATTTCCAGCCCTAGCTGGCCTCAAGCCGCGCAGGGGATGACGGAAATTGTGGTTCTCCTACTGTCACCCAACAGGCACAGTTGCATACAATAAAACTACAAGCCCCAGCATGCTGCTCGTATTACAAAACTCGTCTTCCTGGAGCTGCACCTGTTTTACGGACGGCGAGAAGGGACATTTCTTTAGCGCTGTCAGTTCAGTTAAACCCTTTCTGTGTCATCCACACACATACCGCCCAACATTTCAAATGACCAAAGAGGGACACTTTTGTTGTAGGTTGTTTTCTGGTGGGGGGGACATACGGTTGCCACCTTTTCTAAAAAAAAAAATACCGGCCATTACTGATATTTTTTAGATTACTTTATGACAGCGGTTCTCAACCTTTCTAGTGCCGCGACCCTTTGATGAAATTTCCCAAGTTGTGGGGACCCCTAACAGTAAAATTATTTTTGTTGCTCCTTCATCACTGTAATTTTGCTACTGTTATGAATCGAAATATAAATATCTGATGGTTTTAAGCGACCCCTGGCAAATCGTCATTCGACCCCCAAAGGGGTCCCGACCCACAGGTTGAGAACCACTGCTTTATGATCATGGGCGTCCGGAGGGGGGGGCACTTGCCCCCCCCCCCCTATAATTACCCTCCTCCATATAAATAAAGGGGCTAGATGGGCTGGCCTGGGGGCCATATTATGGCTTTGCCCCCCCCCCCCCCCCCCCTGGAAAAATGTCTATGGACACCACTGTTTATGATCTATTGACACCTCTTTTTGTAATTTTAGAGCAAGACGAAATTGTTTTACTTTACACAGATTCATTTACAAACATGTAATGAAGATTATCTAAACATTTATATTTTATTACTGTGGAGCAATGTGACACAATTCTGTAGTTATTTATTTACTGGCATTGTAAAAAATATATATATTTTATCAGTACTCTTATGTATCTATGGAAAGAGGAACGATTCTACGGGCAAATCAAATGAACCATGGATCTGTAAAAAAATCAGCTTTTAACCACATACATGATACAGGCCTCAAATACATGGAAAGCAATGTGATAAAGGTGGCATTACAAAAGTAGCCAGTGTGAAAGAGCCCTTTTTATGTGGAAAAATCTATTTCCCTATCACTACCTATCTCTATCTATCTATCTATCTATCTATCTATCTATCTATCTATCTATCTATCTATCTATCTATCTAAATGTATCTATGTAAATATAGCTACATATCTATCTATCTATGTAAATGTATCTGCCTGTAAATCTATCTACCTATCTATATCAATATATCTATCTCAATGTATCTATGTAATTTTTTATCTATCTATCTATATCAGTGGTTCTCGACCTGTGGGTCGGGACCCCTTTGGGGGTCGAATGACGATTTGCCAGGGGTCGCCTAAAACCATCAGATATTTATATTTCGATTCATAACAGTAGCAAAATTACAGCGATGAAGGAGCAACGAAAATAATTTTGCTGTTAGGGGTCACCACAACTTGGGAAATTTTATCAAAGGGTCGCGGCACTAGAAAGGTTGAGAACCGCTGATCTATATCTATCTACCCATCTATTTAACATGTCTCTTTATAGTTCTGTCTTTTCCTGCTTAGTAAAACAAGGGTTATTACTATTGCTTTATCTCTGGAACACAAGATTTTCATAGACAGAAATATATCAGCAGCACTACCTGACCAAAATGTTCAAAGATGCATGTTTGCAATGTAATTCATTTTGAATGAATCGTTTCCCTGCAATAATGGAAGTGCTCTTGTTTTACCCTTACTCCGATAGTGAAAAAAAGTAATGTGTTTGGTTACATTCTCAACATTTCGGTTTGCTCAGAAACCTTTATCTAATTTTGACAAAGGCCATTGAGGGAGCCACAATGTTGAAAGATGTAACCACATCACATTCATCTATTTCACTATACAAGAATGTCTTGCAGAGAGCCTTTCCATTTTGTTTTGATAGACATTATATAAACCAAATGAGAACAACTTGTGCCATAGGGATACCATGCCTCTGTTCATTTCAAAGGATGTGTAAGCAACAAAATGGATAAGGCAATTACAAGATTTGTGAAGCAGGGAACTAGGCTTAATATGTCAACATCCAGGTCCCCTTCTCAGATATCTCCCTTGATGCATTTAAGTAGTAGACTGAAATGTTGAAGTGTTACTCTCCTGTTCACCATACCTCCCAAGTGTCCTTCTTTAGGAGGGACAGTCCCTCTTTGATACCCAAATCTCTCTGTCCCTCTTTCTCACACAGCTGTCCCTCTTTTCAGGAGATCAGACTGTGTGGGTGTATATATAAGTTTATCACATTGCTCCACAGCAATACAACTCACATTCATGTTTGTATAAATTTAATTATATGTGTTTATAAATTAGTCTGTGTAAATAAAATGATTTGGCCTTGTTCTCTAAACCTTTTATTCAGTTGCACAAAGAGGTGTCAATAGATCATGAAATAACATAAAAATTCTCGGTAATGCCCCACCCACAGCCATATCCCTAGAAACACCCCCTAAAACAAAAAACTCTGGAGCCAGGCAAATTTTTTATGAGCCAGCTGGGAGGCAATAGGGAACAATTATGTAAATTTGTCTCTACTGCCCTCTCCAGGATCCAGCCTGCTTCCACATCCAAGCCTGAGTCCTGACAGAGCTGATTGTAGTGAAATGACCACAGGACTTTCCTCTTCTGTGTCCTACTCACTCCCCTCCACCTCCTCACAATGTCTGTACTATGCTCCATCTCCTTCAGGGTCCTCACTTAACCCACTGATTGCTAGAGGGGTGTCTAACTCTTTACAAAGCAATATTTTTGACACCTCACTGGCGCTCAGATTGTTAAACACCCACAGTATCCCCACTCCCCAGTCTCCTCACCTGTTTCCCAATCTCTTCATCCCCTGAGTTCTCTCCCTCCAGCATGGTCACGTTGCTCTCCTACCTACATGTGGTGGTAACTCAACCTCCCACTATGTGCAAGGTCTTCTCCTGCTTCCATAAACACTCCTACCGGTTCTGATTTGTGTGTGTATGTGAGCCAAGCGGAAAGTGTGTGTATAAAGGTGTCATTAAACTCTATTACTTCCAGTGGAGAGACCAAAAGTAACAGAATGTAATGAAACACACACCATTACACACTCTTTGTGTCTATGTACTTGTATGAGTCAGTGTATGAATGTCAGTGTGTGTGTGTATATGTTTACATCTGTGTGTATCTGCATGTGTGTGTGTATATCTATGTCTGTATTTATGTGTGTGAGTCTCTGAGAGTGTTTGTGTGTGTGCCTGTGTGTATGTGTGCATGTTTTTCGATGTATGTGTGCGTGTCAACATTATGGGCAAAACTGTATATTTTTTGCTAGGGTGTCTATAACAATGTATGGGTAAAGCATCGTACCATGTTATCCATAGAAAATGCAGGAGACTAAAATGATACCTTTACTGGATAACTGATGGCTTTGAATGCAAACCTTCAAGACAACCAAGTCTTCTTCAGGTATCTAAGTCTCTCCTTCAGGAATAATAACCGAAGAAGAAACCTAGATATCTTGAAATCTTGCATCAAAAGCCACTCAGTTAGCCAATAAAAGTATCATTTTTACTCTAGTAGTCTCCTTTAAAAATTTAGGAGCCAAGAAAGACATTTTTACAACCCTGGCCTCCAGGCTCCAATGATTTTTTTCACTCCTACATTAGGTCCTTTAATTTCCCTCTGTTCTTGGCATTTTTGAAGAATCTCAGCTATACTTGTTTCATGCCAGATTCTAGCTTCCATGTGCAGTATTTCGCCAATCAGTCAGCTTGGAAGATGACCAATAGCTCCTATTTCTTTCCATTGTTTTTAATACTCTGTCTCTTAACTGCTGTCATTGCAGTATGTAATTTGTTTATAGTGGACAGTGATGGCTGCCCCATTCTGATTTTATATAAATGGGTGGATCACTAGGAGTAATTTACAAATATTATTCCGTTCAAAAACAGGCACTGACATTTATTTTCTAGAGCAGCCTTTCTCCTGCCTAAAGTCAATTTACTAATCTACTTACACTGACAATTCTCCCCTTAAAGGGATAATAATACTTTGTTTTTTCTTTATTTTATTTTGTAGGTATTAAAAAAACATGAAGAACGATATAAGTATTATCTCTCAAACCTTTATGGCTTGAGAGATATTCACAAGCTAAGTTTCCCCCTCCCGCCCCTTTTACCTAGTGTAAGCCATCTCTTCTCAGATGTGGAATGCAGTCCATAGACCAGACAGATACCAGAAGGGGACAATCTTCTTCCTATGAGAACAATGAAAGCCCTTCCCCCCTTGACAAGTTTTTCAGCTTTTTCCCTTATCTTAATTGAGGATTGTCCCTCTCTGCAATCTACCTGGGCACCTCCCTTTTGCTCTGGCTGAGCAGTGTTACATCAGTAAAAGGGGCGGGAGGGGGATACTTTATCATTGAATTACTCTTGAACTATAAGTCTGACAGAATTGAAATAACACTCTCCAAAGTCCAAATACCATGATGATTAATTAGAGCTGCTTTTATTATGAAACATTACTATCCCTTTAATCCTTTGAGTGCCAGAGGGGTGGTGCAATGCAAAGGGTTAGTTCCACTTGTACCAAGAAGAGGACAGTGGAACAGCATATGCTGTTATTTGTCATTCTGATTCTGAGGCCCAAGAACAATTATATATTTATGAATTTTTCCATCATTATCCCCTTGACAAAATATTCGCTGTAACCTGAAAATTCCAGACTGTGTGTTAGGGGTGCCTTGAACAATAATTAGATTGAGAGCTACTAAAAACTATATAACTTTTTAAATCCTGACTTAAAAACTTAAATGTGCTGTGTGAGCCACAGATGGCACTGTCTGTCCCACATTAATAACATTATGCATAGCACAGAACAAGTGAGTCTTATGGGACACTAAATGGAAATATAGAGAGGATATGTGGAGTGCTAGGAGGGGTTATAAGTGGGATATATGGAGCAATATTATATGGGGAATTATATGGAGAGGTTATGTGAATTTATACAAGGAATTAATGGAAGAAATAGGAGGAGTTAAAGGGAGGCGTTATATAGAACAATAGGAGGAGTTATAGGGAGGGTTTATATGGAACAATAGGAGGAGTTATAGGGAGGTGTTATATGAAGGAATAGGAGGAGTTGCAGGGAGGGGTTATATGGAGCAATAGGAGGAGTTATAGGGAGGTGTTATATGGAACAATAGGAGGAGTTATAGGGTGGTGTTATATGAAGGAATAGGAGGAGTTGCAGGGAGGGGTTATATGGAGCAATAGGAGGAGTTATAGGGAGGTGTTATATGGAACAATAGGAGGAGTTATAGGGAGGTGTTATATGGAACAATAGGAGGAGTTATAGGGTGGTGTTATATGAAGGAATAGGAGGAGTTGCAGGGAGGGGTTATATGGAGCAATAGGAGGAGTTGAAGGGAGGAGTTATATGAAGGAATAGGAGGAGTTGTAGGGAGGGGTTATATAAAGGGGTTATATGAAGGAATAAGAGGAGTTGTAGGGAGGGGTTATATGAAGGAATAGGAGGAGTTGTAGGGAGGGGTTATATGAAGGAATAGGAGGAGTTGTAGGGAGGTGTTATATGAAGGAATAGGAGGAGTTGTAGGGAGGTGTTATATGAAGGAATAAGAGGAGTTGTAGGGAGGGGTTATATGAAGGAATAGGAGGAGTTATAGGGAGGGGTTATATGAAGGAATAGGAGGAGTTATAGGGAGGAGTTATATGAAGGAATAGGAGGAGTTATAGGGAGGGGTTATATGAAGGAACAGTAGGAGTTATAGGGAGGGGTTATATGGATCAATAGGAGGAGTTATAGAAAGGGGTTATATGGAACAATAGGAGGAGTTACAGGGAGGGTTATATGGAGCATAGCGGGAGTTATAGGAAGGAGTTATACAGAGTAATAGGAGATGTTATAAAGAGGGGTTAAATGGAGCAATAGGAGGAGTTATAGGGAGGGATTATATGATCAATAGTAGCAATTATAGGGAGAGGTTATATGGCACAATAGGAGGAGTTATAGGGAAGGGTTATATGGCACAATAGGAGGAGTTATAGGAAGGGATTATATGGAACAATAGAAGGAGTTATAGGGAGGGGTTATATGGAGCAATAGGAGGAGTTATAGGGAGGAGTTATATGGAACAATAGGAGGAGTTATAGGGATGGGCTATATGGAACAATAGGAGGAGTTATGGGAGGAGTTATATGGAACAATAAGAGAAGTTATAGGGAGGGGTTATATGGAACAATAGGAGGAGTTATAGGGAGGAGTTATATAGAACAATAGGAGGAGTTATAGGGAAGGGTTATATGGAACAATAGGAGGAGTTATAGGGAGGGGTTATATGGTGCAATATGAGGGGTTATAGGGAGGAGTTATATGGAGCAATAACGGGAATTATAGGAAGGGGTTAAATGGAGAAACATGGGGAGTTATAGGGAGACTTCATGGAACTATAGGGAGGAGTTATAGGATGGGGCTATATAGAGCAAAAGGAGGTGTTTTATAGTGTACTGTGATGGATTTTTAGGAGATTTTATATGGTAAAATCAGTGAAATGAAAGAAAGAAGTGACAGGGACACTTTGATGCGTTAACATAGGAATTCAGCATGAAGGACAGTAGGAGTCTCAGGGAGAGCTATGCTAAAATGCAGACACAGAATAATAACATAATACAGCATACAACCTTTAGGGTAGATGAGCTGCTGCCATTGAAACAGGCTTACTTGACCCCAGTAGTTGAAAGTGATAATACTTTTGCCCAAGGAGCTGCATTTTATCATAGCAAGAATGTACTTTACAACCATCCTGACACCAGTAAATGTAGTATTTATATATATATATATAGAAAAATAAGCAGAGACACTCCAAACCAAAAAAAAATCGGAGTGCTTATGCATAAACCATTGGAAAACACACATTTTAGAATAGATGCATGCCCCTCTCATCTTGAGGTTCATTAAGCACATGGTTTCTGCTCCCAGTGGAGCCTTTATCTATAGCAATACCTGGGAGCTGGGGAGGGCCGGAATTACATTCCAGGCTTCCCTAGGCAAGGCACTCTAGCTTCGCCCATGGCCACACACCCATTCTTCACATGACTCCACCCCATTCCCATCCACTATCTCCTGGCACAGGAAGTACCACTGGCCTATAACTATCAAGAACAAAAAACTTTGGTTGCTAGGGGGAAGTGTTGGCTCTCCAGGATCCAAGGGATTAAATAATACCCTGTAAAGGGTATACAACTGGTACAGGGACACTGAGATTGCTCCGTCCATACCCATAATTAAGAACATGGGTGTGGGCAGCTTAGCTGGGGCACCGTCCATCAAAATTTGGATCTTCCTTTTGGGAAATCTGGCCCTGCCTGGGAGCCGAAACGTTCCACTTAAAGGGATAGTAATGTTTCAAAATAAAAGCAGCTCCGATTAATCTTCATAGTATTTGAGCCATGGAGAGTGTTATTTCAATATTGTCAGAGTTGTAGTTCAAGAGTAATTGAATGATAAAGTATCCCCCTCCCGCCCCTTTTACTTAGTGTAAGCCACCTCCCCTCAGATGTGGAAACTGGTCTTTAGACCAACAGGTCACAGCAAGGGACAATCTTCTTACTGTGAGTATAAGGAAAACCCTGCCCCACTTGACAGGTCTTTCCTTATGGTCACTGAAGATTGTCCCTCCCTGCGATCCATCTGGACAGTCTTGCTGCTCTCAGGTGAGCAGTGTTACATCAGTAAAAGGGGTGGGAGGGGGATACTTTATCATTCAATTACTCTTGAACTGCAACTCTGACAGAATTGAAATAACACTCTCCATGGCCCAAATATTATGAAGATTAATTGGAGCTGCTTTTATTTCGAAACATTACTGTCCCTTTAAGAAAATGTTATATTCATCTTGCAAGCTGAGGAGTGTCTTTATCTATCCAAAATTACTAAATTAAAAAAAAAAAAAAAAAAAAAAAAAAAAAAAATATATATATATATATATATATATATATATAGAGAGAGAGAGAGAGATAGATAGATAGATAGATAGATAGATAGATAGATAGATAGATAGATAGATAGATAGATAGATTAGTAAGACAGATAGATAGATAGATAGATAGATAGATAGATAGATAGATAGATTTAGATGGAGTAATCTTTACCATCCAAATCTCACAACCCTCTGTCTCTTAACACTAGTACACGCACTAAAGTGATTATTGTTTCACTGTGAGCTGTCTAGTGAGCATATGCACCAGTTACATTATATACATATATTTTCTTGTTTTTTTTTTTCTTTAAATGCTAATATATCCAGTTCTACAAATTTGAAGTATTCATCAGGGCCCTTCTCCCTGCCAGTTCTGGTGATAGTCCATAACCTAGTTTGGGCTGCAGGTCTGACAGTATTTTCTCATAAGTGCAGATGGGGAAAAATGTTTTGAATATTACACTGCCAATTCTTATAGAACTTTGAAGGGACTACCAATCAGACATGGAATACAAAATTCCAGCCAATTTTTCCAAGATAAAGATGTCAAATAACTTAGAACTTTTGTACCAACTTAACTATAGAAGCCCTTTCGGGCTTAAAGGGATAGTAATACTTTGTTTTAACTTTATTTTATTTTGTAGGCATTAAAAAAACATGAAGAATGTTATGTCTTATATCTCAAGCCTTTATAGTTTAAGAGATATTCACAAGCAAAGTTTCCCCTCCCGCCCCTTTTGCCTAGTGTAAGCCATCTCTTCTCAGATGTGGAATGCAGTCTATAGACCAGACAGATAACAGAAGGGGACACTCTTATTCCTATGAAAACAATGAAATCCCTGCCCCCCTTGACAAGCTTTTCAAGCTTTTCCCTTATCTTAATTGAAGATTGTCCCTCTCTGCAATCTACCTGGGCACCACCCTTCTGCTTTGGGTGAGCAGTGTGACATCAGTAAAAGGGGCGGGAGGGGGACACTTTGCTTGTGAATATCTCTTAAACCATAAATGTTTGAGAGATAAGACTTATATCATTCTTCATGTTTTTTTAATGCCTACAAAATAAAATAAAGTTAAAATGAAGTATTACTATCCCTTTAAGCCTACAACATCAGAATGCTGCCCTTTTCAACAAAGTGACATTTTTTAATGCACAGTTTGGTTGGTCACCCATTAGTGGGGACATTTCAAAAGGATATCCTCAGAAGTTATCTCCTTAGACCTCACAAATGCGCTAATTCCCCACACATTTGAATTCCTTGCACCATCAAACCCCCTTGTGTCCCTTTGCTTTTGGCTAGGTGTCCTTACATTCTTGTAATAGGTAGTATGCCATTTGAACCATTAAAATAAAATTATGTATACTAAGTAAAGTGATGTAATTTTGGCTAAAAACCAATCTCCTCATAGATAGCACAAAATTCCCATTGAGTTAACCCATTGAGTGCCAGAGGGTACGCTACGCATTGCTTTGAAATACGTTGTGTACCACTCTGGCACTCAAAGAGTTAAAAGGGGGTCGTAACTCATTAAATGAGGCGTTGGAGATCTCTCTTGCATTTTATGGGTTAAAAACTGAATTTAAATCAATGGAAGTTTCATTTCTCTCCTATGTTGTACTTGGTTTGCCCCAGAATTCCACCTATTTTTATGATCTATAGTCTTACCGAATACCTCTGTTTGTACTTTTTTATATTAACCCTTTGAGTGCCAGAGGGGTACACAACACATTGCAAGGCAATGTGTTGCCTACCCCCTGGCACTCAAAGGGTTAAAAAAGAACAGTTACTTTAAGTGCTACTGCTTTTTATATAATTTATACCTTAAGTTGCATAATGTAAGCTTAGATTTCGAGCATCTATATATAAACACACTTCATCGTCAAGGCAATTAAATAGCGTAAAAAATAAAGGTGCTTCCATCTCTAGGTTTCATAAAAACAGTGCATGTATTTTATTGCCGCCTCTTAATTACCCATCCATTTTGGCTTTGCGGCCAACTTCCTCCGCCCCACTAATCTCTAACAGGTCAAATGGATTTTAACATAAATGTTTTTATAGCTTTTTGCATCACTGAAAAAAAACAAGCTTGTCCATCATATATATTGTTATGGAGCCAGTAATTTCTGTGTTAAGAAAACTTGCTTATTTCAGTGTGTTATAATGGTTGGTTGTTTAAAACTGCAGTATTAAAGGAGCAGTAAACTTTTTTTTTATGAAAACACACATTTTACAGAGCATTTCCTGCTGAATAAAATAAGGGTACTCTCATCTCTGTCAGATGTGTTATTCAAAATTTATAGCAGTTTAAATTACCAGGAAGTGAATTTACTGTGTTTACTTCCTGATAGTTCTAACTGACAGGAAATGACAGGCCGTTTCTATCACATTCTATGGAGAACTGTATGTCTCTGACTTTTCTGACTTTCCTCTCCATTGGAATCTAACAGGAAATCTAATTAGAATTTGACCACTAGAGGGCACTGCTAATGTAAAAAAACACAGGTTTAAACTGTAACAACTCTGGAAATATAAATCTCTCTGCAGTGGGAGTACTCTTATTTTACTCAATAGGAAAATCCCTACAATATATATTTTTTCATAAAAAAAGTTTACTGCTCCTTTAACCCCTTAAGGACCCTTGACGTACCAGGACCGTCACGGTCCTTGAACTACTCAAGGACCGATGACGGTCATGGTACGTCACGTACTTTTTACTTACATCGATCTACCGGGAGCGCTGTAAGTAAAAATAGGGCCTGAAATAGACAGCTCCAAGATCGGAGCGATCTCTTTCAAGCCCCATAATGACGCGCCGATACACGTGACAGGTCACGTGTACCGGCGCGTCCAAGTGCCCCTATGCGGTCATTATGGGATGGAAATGTCCCATGACCGCCGGTCCTTAATGGGTTAAAGATATATAGACATTTAGCAGCATTTTCACTAAGTATTAATGCCAGTTAGTTGCATAATAAAATTAGCTTATTGAGTCAAAAATAAAGACAGTTTTACTGATTCAATCTTACAGGAGAACATTCACCTTTTTTACCGTAGGTTTGGTTATTAAAGTAGTATTAGGAAACATGTTTTTTTTGTTTTCATTTGAGTACTTTTAAAGATATTTAATATTCAAGCTGTGCACTTCCGCATAATGCGTGCCGACCCAGCTGTTCATGACTTCCCAGTGCTACTTAATTCTCCTCCCACCTCCCCCCCAGTTGTCCCAGAGAGTGCGTTCACTCTTCCCTTCGGTGTGGTGTGAATGGCTTCTATCGTTATATCAAGCTCCGGTTAGCATTATACTGAGGTTGCAAGAATATTCAGTGAACCCCATTATGCTGACCGGCACAGCTTGAAGATTAAATATCTTCAAATGTACGTAAATGAAAAAAAAAAAAAAAAACACGTTTCAGAATACTATTGTAATAACTAAACCTATGGTAAAAAATATTATAAGAGGTGAATGCTCCCCTTTAACCCAGGTATAACTAGTTCTTAAAGCAGAACTATAATTCCAAATAAAGTGCCCCCCAAATAATTACTCATATAGTGATAATTATAGAAATACTAGTATTATACAGAATAAGTCTAGCGTTATTAAGAAATCCTACTTGATCCAAGATGAACAGGCAGGCATCAGAGTAGACATCTTGCCTTAGAGACATCTATTCTCTGCACTGTCCTTCCCGGTCTCCTCCAGGATTGGTGAATAGGAGTTGCATTGTACCTTAAGGTACAGGAAGTGACTGACGATGCAGGTGCACAGATGCCTCTAAAAGCAAGAAACCTGTCCGTCAGTCTCAGATCAAGTAGGATTTCTTAATAACGCTGGACTTCTTCTGTATAATACTATTATTTCTATGCTTATCGCTATATGAATAATTATTTGGGGGACACTTTATTTGGAGTGATAGTTCCACTTTAATGGAAGTATATAGTGATGGTGTAAAAGTTATATATGTGAAAAAATATTCTCATTAGCATACCTTCTCAGTATTTCCTCCGATAGAGACATTTAAAGGGATAATAATGTTTCAAAATAAAAGCAGCTCCAATTAGCATACGGGAAAAACGTGTCAAGGGGGGCAGGGTTTTCATTGTTCTCAAAGTAAGAAGATTGTCCCTTGCTGCAAGCTGTCCGGTCAGGAGACCAGATTCCACATCTGAGGGGAGGCGGCTTACACTAGGTAAAAGGGGCGGGAGGGGGATACTTTATCATTCAATTACTCTGGAACTACAACTCTGACAGTATTGAAATGACACTCTCCATGGCCCAAACACTATGAAGATTAACTGGAGTTGCTTTTATTTTGAAACATCACTGAATTTACCCTTTTATAAATCTGAGCCATTGTTGCGAATTAAGTGACAGTTCTTAAACAAAGACTAAGAATGTTTCTTATTCATCCCTCCCAATGTAGCTAGATTCCACTTTTTTGACAACCAACATGTTTATATTAACCCTCTGAGTGCCAGAGAGGTATCTAACGCATTTCATTTCCCTCTGAGGCAAAAATCCTTATGTCCTTCATTCCCTCCCTGGTGTCCCTCTTTTTAGGATATTAGATATCAAAATAAATTGCTCTACAGTATTAAAACTCAAATTAATGTTTCTTTAACCCCTTAAGGACCAGCCACACGCACACACTGCCGGCACTTAAGGACCAAGGATCGTTTTTTTTTTTTTTTACTTGTATCCAGTTCCGGGCTCCCCGAACGGCAGGCAGCCACTCAGGGAGCCCGGAATTCCATGGTGGTCCTGGCACGCCATGGTTCGTTAACGCAAAACAACCTATGACATGCCATGACCGTCAAGGGTCATTAAGGGGTTAAACACCAGTATATGTGTTTTGTAAATTAGGCTGTGTAAATAAAATATTTTCGTCTTGCTCTAAATAATTTACTTAGTGACACAAAGAGGTGGCAGTAGGTCATCAAGTGACCAAACCTGTTCTACCTCTAGTTCTGCCTCAGCACCCGAAATTTAATGAAAAGTGTCTCCCGTTGCGGCCTTGTTTGTGCTCTGCTTCTCTCTTCCTCACAATCACTGTGAGGAAGAGGATGGCAGAGAATAGTGACAATGGGAATGTATACAATACATTTCATGATCACATGTACTGTACCGAGCCACCGGGGTAAAGGCTGAAACTGACGGTTCTGGTCCTTTAGCAATCAGTTTCAGCCTCCCTGGCATGATCACAGCGCTACCTGGGGTGCACTGAGATCATGAAATATTTGATGGCCAGGAATGTCACCCGACTTTAAAGGACTGAAATGTGTGATGGTTAGGGTGACCACATTCCCGTTCTGCCATTCTGGGACATGTGGTCACCCTAGTACCGCGGCTGAGGCTCCCATCGGCGCTGACCATCTTTCTGAGGCTGACGCAGAGTAAGAGTTCCCAGTGGGAACTCTTACTCTGCGTCAGCCTCAGAAAGATGGTCAGCGCCGGCGGGAGCCTCAGCCGTGGGTCTCACTTGCAGCACCAGCATACCTGCTCCATCCCAGCTGTCTTGCATGCACCAGCCCAGCTAGCCAATGAAATGTATTTGCTATATGGTCTTCATTGGCTGGCTCAGCCAGCCAATGATTACCATAAAGCAAATGCATTTCATTGGCTGGCTGGTCTGGTGCGTGTTGCTCCATTCCAGGACGCTTTGTTGTCCCACTGGGGGGTGACCCGGATCGTGGGACACAGACCCCCAATAAGGGACAGTCCCGGGCATTCCAGGACTTGTGGTCACCCTAGTGTTGGTCCTGGCCCATCACTCATTGTAAAGAGGTTAAGGACATGACTTTGACACATTTAGGGTTAGAGTTTGTGCTTTGACCAGAGAGGTCATCTTGCATGTGAACACACACACACACAGAAACATACACACACAAATACAATCACAAACAGAAACACACACAAATACAAACACACACAAACCAAAACATATACACACACAAATATAAACACACACAAAAATAGAAATATACACACACACACAAATACAAACACACACACACACAAAACTACAGTATCACACACACAATATACTTACACATGTACAGATATACAAACACAAGCAAATACACACCCACACAAACACTGGATTTTTGGGATTTTTTTTTTTTTTTTTTACTGTAAGCAAATGCAATACACATTTTTATTTTAGAACTGAAGCTAGTGGGATTCCCTGCATCCTGAACTAGCTTCTCTCCACCTCAGAGTCCCGTCATGTTCCTGATGGTGTCAGTGTGACATGATGATGTCATTGCTTCGTGATGATGTCATTGCATCACACTAACCTTGAGGTCTTGATGGGGCACTGGACAGTAGTGAAGTGGGATGTGTCAAACACCACAAGCTTCAGTTCTAAATTACCTAAAAGACATCTATAGGTAGGATCAAATTTTCAGTAGGCCAAATCTGGCACATGGAATGTATTTTGCCAAACTCTGTTTTATGTACTGTTATTTCATATAAGTCTCTGTCATAATTCTGTGTTTGTCCCAAATAGTGTCCTTTGATGGACCTTATTATATACAGAAAACTGCAGATACAGTGAAAAATAATATATAACATAATAATGCATGACTGCTATATGAAGGACTCTTATTTATGTAAGTCCATCTGTTACACAAATTAAAGGGATAGTAATATTTCATAATAAAAGCAGCTCTAATTAATCATCATAGTATTTGGACCTTGGAGAGTGTTATTTCAGTTCTGTCAGAGTTGTAGTTCAAGAGTAATTCAATGACAAAGTGTCCCCCTCCTGACCCTTTTACTGATGTAACACTGCTCAGCCAGATCAGAAGGGAGGTGCCCAGGTAGACTGCAGAAAGGGACAATCTTCAATTAAGATAAGGGAAAAACCTGAAAAACTTGTCAAGGGGGACAGGGCTTTCATTGTTCTCATAGGAAGAAGATTGTCCCCTTCTGTTATCTGTCTGGTCTAGCAACCAGATTCCACATCTGAGGGGAGGTGGCTTACACTAGGTAAAAGGGGAGGGAGGGGGACACTTTATCATTCAATTACTCTTGAACTACAACTCTGACAGTATTGAAATAACACTCTCCATGGCCCAAATACTATGAAGATTAATAGGAGCTGCTGTTTTTGTGAAACATTACTATCCCTTTAAGAATCATTTCTTTTATATGAACAGTTTCCCTTATTGAAGATGTCATTATACAGGGTTTATTTGTGTTACATCATGTTTTACTCCATGCCATTCATTTGTAAATTAAATGACGGACCCAAATAAATTAGTTATTTTCATTTTTAGTTATTCTTTGTTATTCTTTCAACCCGTTCTTTCCCAGCTGTTCAGAATACAATATGAAAGCGGAAATGTATATCAATTATTCATGTTTAATTTGCTGAGTTCTGCCACATGGTAAGTAGGAAATACTGTGAACAAATGTTAGTTTTGTGTTATTTTTTATTGTAATTTAACCCCTTGGATGCTAGAGACACATTTCCAACACATTGCAAATAAAAATTATCACTATTATAAACTGAATTTGCTCTGAAAAAAAATATTAGGACTCCTCTATTACACCATAGTTAACCCTTTGAGTGCCAGAGGGGGATGCAACGCATTGCTTTGCCGTGTGTTGTGTACCCCTCTGACACTCAAGGGGTTAATATAGGAGATCGCTATTGGCCATTAGCTATTACAGTATGTTTTTCTTCAGTCCTGGATATTCTGTTTAACCTGTTTCTAAAATTAACAACTTTAAAATTATAAGAAACAAAAAATTATACTTATTATAACTTTTTAATAATAAATCTACTGATGATGAAGTCAATTTGTTTTTAAAGGAGCAGTAAACTTTTTTTTTATGAAAACACATATTTTATAGAGCATTTCCTGCTGAATAAAACAAGGTCACTCCCATCGCTGTCAAATGTTTTATTCAAAATTTATAGCAGGTCAAATAATCAGGAAGTGAATTTACTGTGTTTACTTCCTGATAGATCTAACTGACAGGAAGTGAATTTACTGTGTTTACTTCCTGATAGTTCTAACTGACAGGAAGTGACAGGCAGTTTCTATCACATTCTGTGGAGAACTGTATGTCTCTGACTTTTCTGACTTTCCTCTCCATTAGAATGTAACAGGAAAAACTAATTAGAATTTGACCACTAGAGTGCACTGCTAATGTAAAAAAAACATGGGTTTAAACTGTAATGACTCAGGAAATATAAATCTCTCGGCAGTGGGAGTGCCCATATTTTACTCAATAGGAAAATCCCTACAATATATATTTTTTTCATAAAAAAAGTTTACTGCTCCTTTAAGCAGCCTAAACTTACCATAACTCTCCAAGAAACAAATAAGCCTATTAGATTGGAAGAAATTATTCAAGTCAAATAAAACCTCAAGAACAACATATCTCCATACCCTGATGGCTTTGCTAGTGTGCTATATGCAACTGTTCACAATTCACAGCTCTTAAAGTTATTACATTCTTCCACTGAACAAGTCAACCTTCCATCTGAGAAAAAAGGGACTTTTGATATCAAAGTGTTATGGCAGAAGACACGTGAGCAGGTTAACCTATCAAACACATTTTCTGCTTCCAGTGAGACATATGAATCCATTGTTATTGTTTGGTGCCTGTAGTTTAGGAATGAATCCTTCCTGATCATGTTGCACTAGAGAAGGGATAACATTGTTCAGTCTGGGTAAGGTAAAAGTTAGCACACGTCAGGTGATTTGCCTTGCTTGAGAAGAGTAATTTTGGTTCATTCTATAAATTCTGATTGACATTTGTCCTGGAATGGAATAACTTAAAGGGATAGTAATGTTTCACAAATACAGCAGCTCCAATTAATCTTTATAGTATTTGAGCCACAGAGAGTGTTATTTCAAAACTGTTTATAGCAGTGGATCAAAAACTGTGTTCTATGAAACTCCATAGCCTCATGAAGAAGTAGAAGAGGTTCCATGGAACAAATATAAGTAGTGGCAGATATTAAAACAAGGCTAGGGTGACCATCGGTGTCTATGTGGTTCTATAACTGCAGTGCACCTTGACAGATTTCTAATTAGTTTTTCTGTTATATTTTTTTTTTAATGAGAACTAGACCCTAGCCTATTTTTAGGAAAAAAGGATCACATTAAATTACCTGTTACCTGATACATTTTTGCCCAATAATTCAATCTTGAGTTAGTACTGCCCAACTAGTATCCAAAATAATTTGATATTGATATAATCTTAACATCTTGAATAGTATATGTCAAAACCATCAGGGCTAGCTAGAAGATTATTGTTCTTCAGGTCTTTTATGATCTGAGTATTTTCTTCCAAGCTAATGGGAGTATTTAAAGGGATAGTAATGTTTCATTATAAACGCAGCTCTAATTCATCATCGTAGTATTTGGACTTTGGAGAGTGTTATTTCAATTCTGTCAGAGTTGTAGTTCAAGAGTAATTCAATGATAAAGTATCCCCCTCCCTCCCCTTTTACTGATGTAACACTGCTCAGCCAGAGCAGAAGGGAGGTGCCCAGGTAGATTGCAGAGAAGGACAATCTTCAATTAAGATAAGGGAAAAACCTGAATATCTTGTCAAGGGGGTCAGGGCTTTCATTGTTCTCATAGGAAGAAGATTGTCCCCTGCTGTTATCTGTCTGGTCTATGGACTGCATTCCACATCTGAGAAGAGATGGCTTACACTAGGTAAAAGGGGCGGGAGGGGAAACTTTGATTGTAAATATCTCTCAAACCATAAAGGTTTGAGAGATGAGACATATCTTTCTTCATGTTTTTTTAATGCCTACAAAATAAAATAAAGATAAAACAAAGTATTACTATCCCTTTAATGGCTCCACTTGTTGCATGGAGAGTGGTGATAGATTTAGGCCAGATGTAGTCAATGTTTGGACCTCCAGATGTTGAATACAGCCAACAGCTGGTTGGTGGAATTTGTAGTCTCCAACAGCTTAAGTTTTATAGATTGACTACCCTGATTTAGGCTGTACAAAAAGAAATTGATATTATCAACAGAAAGGAGGGGAAGAGAAGGGTCTTCATTAAGGTCACATAGTGACGTATAATAATAATAATCAGCAATGCACTTGCTATATCGTTAAAGTTTCTATTTCTAGAATCAGAGCTGCTAATTAGGCGAAAAAAACTTGGCTGACCAGAAAATGCTTTAGGTTTATTGGCCAATAGTGATCTGCTCTATTCCTTTGCTGTAATAAAAGTGTCTAACAATTACAGTGCAAGATCAGGACTGTCCAGTGATGTTTTCTTTTCTTTTTCTTTTAAAGGGATAGTAATGTTTCATAATAAAAGCAGCTCTAATTAATCGTCATAGTATTTGGACTTTGGAGAGTGTTATTTCAGTTCTGTCAGAGTTGTAGTTCAAGAGTAATGCAATGACAAAGTATCCCCCTCCCGCCCCTTTTACTGATGTAACACTGTTCAGCCAGAGCAGAAGGGAGGTGCCCAGGTAGACTGCAGAGAGGGACAATCTTCAATTAAGATAAGGGAAAAACCTGAAAAACTTGTCAAGGGGGGCAGGGCTTTCATTGTTCTCATAGGAAGAAGATTGTCTTCTTCTGTTATCTGTCTGGTCTATGGACTGGATTCCACATCTGAGAAGAGATGGCTTACACTAGGTAAAAGGGGAGGGAGGGGAAACTTTGCTTGTGAATATCTCATAAACCATAAAGGTTTGAGAGATAAGACTTATATCATTCTTCATTTTTTTAATGTCTACAAAATAAAATAAAGTTAAAACGAAGTATTACTATCCCTTTAAGGAGAAAATTATATAGGATAGTATTTGGTAAATTGTATTTTCTTTGCTTTTTCAAGGGATTGTACTAGGCTTTTATGTTAACATTCTTGGGTTATTTTGACATTAGAAGCAGGGATGAGCAAAACAGTTCTGTAAACTCTATATCTGAAAAAAAAAAACAGACTGTTTCACAAGGCCTGAATACATCATGAGAAACTGGTGTTTCATTATGTTTTGTTGACCAATTTAACCAATCAGATAAATGTAAAATTGACCACATGATAACCTGGGAAAAAACAGGTTCATGTTCCTTCAAACTTCAATCAAACAGGTTCCTGTCCAAGTCGCTCATCTAACCATGGTAGGGAACATCTTCAGCTGGTTAGTAAGCATGTAGAACTGTAGGATTACAACCATTATTGGCTAACTAAGCAGATTTAGGATGCAAACTTTCAAGACCTCTTAGGTCTCTTCCTCGGGCATGTTTGGTATAACACGCCTGAAGAAGAGACCCAAGAGGTCTTGAAAGCTTGCATGCTAAATCTGCTTAGTTAGCCAATAAAGGTATCTTGACTTGACTATATTTGCCTCCTGTATTTCTACGACTAACACGGTACCAACTTTCATCTTTTATGAACATGTAAGGTGACTCTCTCCTGCCCTCCATCCTGTTTTCTCCCACTCTTTCTCTTCTATTCCCCTGCTCTCTATCTCTCCCCTTCTCCCCTACTCTTTCTCCCCCATTCTATAATACCCCATCTGTCCCATTCTCAGTCTCTCCCCTTCTCCCACACTCTGTCTCTCCTATTCTCCAGCCCTCCATCTCCCTCCTCCCTCTCTTTCTCCCCTGCCTCCCCTCCTATTCTTTCCTACACTAACGCTCTCTTGCAATCTCTCCCCTGCCTCCTCTCCTATGCTCTTCTACACTAACGCTCTCTCTCAATCCCCTGCCTCCTCTCTTATACTCTTCTACACTAACGTTCTCTCTCTCTCCCCTGCCTCCTCTCCTATGCTCTTCTACACTAACGTTCTCTCTCTCCCCTGTCTCCTCTCTTATGCTCTTCTACACTAACGCTCTCTCTTCCCTGCCTCCTCTCTTATGCTCTTCTACACTAACGCTCTCTCTCTCTCCCCTGCCTCCTCTCCTATGCTCTTCTACACTAACGTTCTCTCTCTCCCCTGCCTCCTCTCTTATGCTGTTCTACACTAACGCTCTCTCTTCCCTGCCTCCTCTCTTATGCTCTTCTACACTAATGCTCTCTCTCTCTCCCCGCCTCCTCTCCTATGCTCTTCTACACTAACGCTCTCTCTCCCCTGCCTCCTCTCCTATGCTCTTCTACACTAATGCTCTCTCTCCCCTGCCTCCTCTCCTATGCTCTTCTACACTAACGCTCTCTCTCTCCCTGCCCTCTCCTATGCTCTTCTACACTAATGTTCTCTCTCTCCCTGCCTCCTCTCCTATGCTCTTCTACACTAATGTTCTCTCTCTTCCCTGCCTCCTCTCCTATGCTCTTCTACACTAACGCTCTCTCTCTCCCTGCCCTCTCCTATGCTCTTCTACACTAATGTTCTCTCTCTCCCTGCCTCCTCTCCTATGCTCTTCTACACTAATTCTCTCTCTCTCACCCCTGCCTCCTCTCCTATGCTCTTCTACACTAACGTTCTCTCTCTCCCCGCCTCCTCTCCTATGCTCTTCTACACTAACGCTCTCTCTCTCACCCTTGCCTCCTCTCCTATGCTCTTCTACACTAATGTTCTCTCTCTTCCCTGCCTCCTCTCCTATGCTCTTCTACACTAACGCTCTCTCTCTCTCCCCGCCTCCTCTCCTATGCTCTTCTACACTAACGTTCTCTCTCTCCCCGCCTCCTCTTCTATGCTCTTCTACACTAACGCTCTCTCTCTCCCTGCCTCCTCTCCTATGCTCTTCTACACTAATGTTCTCTCTCTCCCTGCCTCCTCTCCTATGCTCTTCTACACTAACGTTCTCTCTCTCCCCTGCCTCCTCTTCTATGCTCTTCTACACTAATGTTCTCTCTCTTCCCTGCCTCCTCTCCTATGCTCTTCTACACTAACGCTCTCTCTCTCTCCCTGCCTCCTCTTCTATGCTCTTCTACACTAATGCTCTCTCTCTCTCCCCTGCCTCCTCTCCTATGCTCTTCTACACTAATGTTCTCTCTCTCCCCTGCCTCCTCTCCTATGCTCTTCTACACTAATGTTCTCTCTCTCCCCTGCCTCCTCTCCTATGCTCTTCTACACTAATGTTCTCTCTCTTCCCTGCCTCCTCTCCTATGCTCTTCTACACTAACGCTCTCTCTCTCTTCCCTGCCTCCTCTCCTATGCTCTTCTACACTAATGTTCTCTCTCTCCCTGCCTCCTCTCCTATGCTCTTCTACACTAATGTTCTCTCTCTCCCTGCCTCCTCTCCTATGCTCTTCTACACTAACGCTCTCTCTCTCCCTGCCTCCTCTCCTATGCTCTTCTACACTAATGTTCTCTCTCTCCCTGCCTCCTCTCCTATGCTCTTCTACACTAACGCTCTCTCTCTTCCCTGCCTCCTCTCTTATGCTCTTCTACACTAACGCTCTCTCTCTCCCCTGCCTCCTCTCTTATACTCTTCTACACTAATGCTGTCTCTCCCCTGCCTCCTCTCCTATGCTCTTCTACACTAACGCTCTCTCTCTCTCCCCGCCTCCTCTTCTATGCTCTTCTACACTAACGCTCTCTCTCTCCCTGCCTCCTCTCCTATGCTCTTCTACACTAATGTTCTCTCTCTTCCCTGCCTCCTCTCCTATGCTCTTCTACACTAATGTTCTCTCTCTTCCCTGCCTCCTCTCCTATGCTCTTCTACACTAATGCTCTCTCTCCCCTGCCTCCTCTCCTATGCTCTTCTACACTAACGCTCTCTCTCTCTCCCCGCCTCCTCTTCTATGCTCTTCTACACTAACGCTCTCTCTCTCCCTGCCTCCTCTCCTATGCTCTTCTACACTAATGTTCTCTCTCTTCCCTGCCTCCTCTCCTATGCTCTTCTACACTAATGTTCTCTCTCTTCCCTGCCTCCTCTCCTATGCTCTTCTACACTAATGCTCTCTCTCCCCTGCCTCCTCTCCTATGCTCTTCTACACTAACGCTCTCTCTCTCCCTGCCTCCTCTCCTATGCTCTTCTACACTAACGCTCTCTCTCTTCCCTGCCTCCTCTCTTATGCTCTTCTACACTAACGCTCTCTCTCTCCCCTGCCTCCTCTCTTATACTCTTCTACACTAATGCTGTCTCTCCCCTGCCTCCTCTCCTATGCTCTTCTACACTAACGCTCTCTCTCTCTCCCCGCCTCCTCTTCTATGCTCTTCTACACTAACGCTCTCTCTCTCCCTGCCTCCTCTCCTATGCTCTTCTACACTAATGTTCTCTCTCTTCCCTGCCTCCTCTCCTATGCTCTTCTACACTAATGTTCTCTCTCTTCCCTGCCTCCTCTCCTATGCTCTTCTACACTAATGTTCTCTCTCTCCCTGCCTCCTCTCCTATGCTCTTCTACACTAATGTTCTCTCTCTCCCTGCCTCCTCTCCTATGCTCTTCTACACTAACGCTCTCTCTCTCCCTGCCTCCTCTCCTATGCTCTTCTACACTAATGTTCTCTCTCTCCCTGCCTCCTCTCCTATGCTCTTCTACACTAACGCTCTCTCTCTTCCCTGCCTCCTCTCTTATGCTCTTCTACACTAACGCTCTCTCTCTCCCCTGCCTCCTCTCTTATACTCTTCTACACTAATGCTGTCTCTCCCCTGCCTCCTCTCCTATGCTCTTCTACACTAACGCTCTCTCTCTCTCCCCGCCTCCTCTTCTATGCTCTTCTACACTAACGCTCTCTCTCTCCCTGCCTCCTCTCCTATGCTCTTCTACACTAATGTTCTCTCTCTTCCCTGCCTCCTCTCCTATGCTCTTCTACACTAATGTTCTCTCTCTTCCCTGCCTCCTCTCCTATGCTCTTCTACACTAATGCTCTCTCTCCCCTGCCTCCTCTCCTATGCTCTTCTACACTAACGCTCTCTCTCTCTCCCCGCCTCCTCTTCTATGCTCTTCTACACTAACGCTCTCTCTCTCCCTGCCTCCTCTCCTATGCTCTTCTACACTAATGTTCTCTCTCTTCCCTGCCTCCTCTCCTATGCTCTTCTACACTAATGTTCTCTCTCTTCCCTGCCTCCTCTCCTATGCTCTTCTACACTAATGCTCTCTCTCCCCTGCCTCCTCTCCTATGCTCTTCTACACTAACGCTCTCTCTCTCTCCCCGCCTCCTCTTCTATGCTCTTCTACACTAACGCTCTCTCTCTCCCTGCCTCCTCTCCTATGCTCTTCTACACTAATGTTCTCTCTCTCCCCTGCCTCCTCTTCTATGCTCTTCTACACTAATGTTCTCTCTCTTCCCTACCTCCTCTCCTATGCTCTTCTACACTAACGCTCTCTCTCTCTCCCCTGCCTCCTCTCCTATGCTCTTCTACACTAATGTTCTCTCTCTCCCCGCCTCCTCTTCTATGCTCTTCTACACTAACGCTCTCTCTCTCCCTGCCTCCTCTCCTATGCTCTTCTACACTAATGTTCTCTCTCTTCCCTGCCTCCTCTCCTATGCTCTTCTACACTAATGTTCTCTCTCTCCCTGCCTCCTCTCCTATGCTCTTCTACACTAATGTTCTCTCTCTTCCCTGCCTCCTCTCCTATGCTCTTCTACATTAATGTTCTCTATCTCTCCCTGCCTCCTCTCCTATGCTCTTCTACACTAATGTTCTCTCTCTTCCCTGCCTCCTCTCCTATGCTCTTCTACACTAACGCTCTCTCTCTCTCCCTGCCTCCTCTTGTATGCTCTTCTACACTAATGCTCTCTCTCTCTCCCCTGCCTCCTCTCCTATGCTCTTCTACACTAATGTTCTCTCTCTCCCCTGCCTCCTCTCCTATGCTCTTCTACACTAATGTTCTCTCTCTCCCCTTCCTCCTCTCCTATGCTCTTCTACACTAATGTTCTCTCTCTTCCCTGCCTCCTCTCCTATGCTCTTCTACACTAACGCTCTCTCTCTCTTCCCTGCCTCCTCTCCTATGCTCTTCTACACTAATGTTCTCTCTCTCCCTGCCTCCTCTCCTATGCTCTTCTACACTAATGTTCTCTCTCTCCCTGCCTCCTCTCCTATGCTCTTCTACACTAACGCTCTCTCTCTCCCTGCCTCCTCTCCTATGCTCTTCTACACTAATGTTCTCTCTCTCCCTGCCTCCTCTCCTATGCTCTTCTACACTAACGCTCTCTCTCTTCCCTGCCTCCTCTCTTATGCTCTTCTACACTAACGCTCTCTCTCTCCCCTGCCTCCTCTCTTATACTCTTCTACACTAATGCTGTCTCTCCCCTGCCTCCTCTCCTATGCTCTTCTACACTAACGCTCTCTCTCTCTCCCCGCCTCCTCTTCTATGTTCTTCTACACTAACGCTCTCTCTCTCCCTGCCTCCTCTCCTATGCTCTTCTACACTAATGTTCTCTCTCTTCCCTGCCTCCTCTCCTATGCTCTTCTACACTAATGTTCTCTCTCTTCCCTGCCTCCTCTCCTATGCTCTTCTACACTAATGCTCTCTCTCCCCTGCCTCCTCTCCTATGCTCTTCTACACTAACGCTCTCTCTCTCTCCCCGCCTCCTCTTCTATGCTCTTCTACACTAACGCTCTCTCTCTCCCTGCCTCCTCTCCTATGCTCTTCTACACTAATGTTCTCTCTCTTCCCTGCCTCCTCTCCTATGCTCTTCTACACTAATGTTCTCTCTCTTCCCTGCCTCCTCTCCTATGCTCTTCTACACTAATGCTCTCTCTCCCCTGCCTCCTCTCCTATGCTCTTCTACACTAATGTTCTCTCTCTCTCCCCGCCTCCTCTTCTATGCTCTTCTACACTAACGCTCTCTCTCTCCCTGCCTCCTCTCCTATGCTCTTCTACACTAATGTTCTCTCTCTTCCCTGCCTCCTCTCCTATGCTCTTCTACACTAATGTTCTCTCTCTCCCTGCCTCCTCTCCTTTGCTCTTCTACACTAATGTTCTCTCTCTTCCCTGCCTCCTCTCCTATGCTCTTCTACATTAATGTTCTCTATCTCTCCCTGCCTCCTCTCCTATGCTCTTCTACACTAATGTTCTCTCTCTTCCCTGCCTCCTCTCCTATGCTCTTCTACACTAACGCTCTCTCTCTCTCCCCTGCCTCCTCTCCTATGCTCTTCTACACTAACGTTCTCTCTCTCCCCTGCCTCCTCTTCTATGCTCTTCTACACTAATGTTCTCTCTCTTCCCTGCCTCCTCTCCTATGCTCTTCTACACTAACGCTCTCTCTCTCTCCCCTGCCTCCTCTCCTATGCTCTACTACACTAACGTTCTCTCTCTCCCCGCCTCCTCTTCTATGCTCTTCTACACTAACGCTCTCTCTCTCCCTGCCTCCTCTCCTATGCTCTTCTACACTAATGTTCTCTCTCTCCCTGCCTCCTCTCCTATGCTCTTCTACACTAATGTTCTCTCTCTTCCCTGCCTCCTCTCCTATGCTCTTCTACACTAATGCTCTCTCTCTCTCCCCTGCCTCCTCTCCTATGCTCTTCTACACTAATGTTCTCTCTCTCCCCTGCCTCCTCTCCTATGCTCTTCTACACTAATGTTCTCTCTCTTCCCTGCCTCCTCTCCTATGCTCTTCTACACTAACGCTCTCTCTCTCTCCCCTGCCTCCTCTCCTATGCTCTTCTACACTAATGTTCTCTCTCTTCCCTGCCTCCTCTCCTATGCTCTTCTACACTAACGCTCTCTCTCTCTCCCCTGCCTCCTCTTCTATGCTCTTCTACACTAACGCTCTCTCTCTCCCCTGCCTCCTCTTCTATGCTCTTCTACACTAACGCTCTCTCTCTCCCCTGCCTCATAGAACCCACTGCTCTTTTTATTTACGAAAGGCTTTTCACTTATCTCTGACAGTTTACAGACAATGCAACATTCTCACTTCTGAGGTACATATTGAGATTGCTATGCTATGCTGATAAATCCTATGGTACTACACAATGTACGAATGGATATTGCCACAGGATATATACATTTTAGGCCTCGGACACCAAACAGAGTATTTTTACAAATGCTAGCATAGAGTACAAGGTATTTAAGTGTGTATAACCCCATTTAATTGTATTAACCCCTTAATGACTGGCCAACGTGGCAAGTGGACAGCCCTTAAGGACCACAAATGGCTTGCAGCTGCACAGTGACTCCGGAATTCCATGACGTGCCAGGACCATTATTGGTCCTTAAGTGCCGGAATGGGCGTGATAGTCCTGACACATCCAGGGTCATTAAGTGGTTAATCTACTTCCTACCGTGTCTCTGACACGACAAGAAGAGAAGAGTGGAGAGAAAATAGCTTGGAAACATTAAAGGTGCCGTATTTATATAATGTTTTATCAAGGTTTGGAACGTTTTACCTATTTATCTGAATGTTTCAATATGCTCTTTCAGATATGATTTTCACACTGATGTACTAAGACAATCTTTAGTGGTTATGCGCTAAGGTTTGATAAAAAGGATATAACATCTCCAGTGTGTTAAATCCTCCAATTCTTGTGTTATTCTGTGGAACGTATGCACATCTCTCCAACTTAAGAGACCACAGTGTGTTAGCTTATGAGCTTTTATCATGCATTAGGCTTGTTTAACACTGGCAATACCAATGCAGAGATGCCCATTGTGAAAGGTCTTATGCTGGGCTATTGTCCCTATCACACAGGTGACTATCTCCTTGTGTGAATACACTGAAGTCCAACATACTGCATTCACACAGTAAAGAGGTAGCAAGGAAGGTCTGTACGGCAGCTTATGGGCCTGCTGCCTGACCTTTTATACAGTGTTAGAGTAGGATGTAACGCCAGGTAGGAGGAAGTGCGGTGTGGAATGTTAGTATATATGTCTGGTGGTGGTTGTCAGGTAGGAGGAAGTGCCGTGTGGAATGTTAGTATATATGTCTGGTGGTGGTTTTCAGGTAGGAGGAAGTGCAGTGTGGAATGTCAGTATGTTAGTATATCTGTCTGGCGGGGGGGGGGGGGGAGTATCAGGTGGGAGGACCTGCAGTGTGGAATGTTCGTATATCTGTCTGGTGGGGGTTGTCAGGTAGGAGGAAGTGCAGTGTGGAATGTTAGTATATCTGTCCGGTGGGGGTTGTCAGGTAGGAGGAAGTGCAGTGTGGAATGTTAGTATATATGTCTGGTGGGGGTTGTCAGATAGGAGGAAGTGCAGTGTGGAATGTTAGTATATATGTCTAGTGGGGGTTGTCAGGTAGGAGGAAGTGCAGTGTGGAATGTTAGTATATCTGTCCGGTGGGGGGTATCAGGTGGGAGGACGTGCAGTGTGGAATGTTAGTATATATGTCTAGTGGGGGTTGTCAGGTAGGAGGAAGTGCAGTGTCGAATGTTAGTATATCTGTCCGGCGGGGGGGGGGGGTATCAGGTGGGAGGAAGTGCAGTGTGGAATGTTAGTATATATGTCTGGTGGGGGTTGTCAGGTAGGAGGAAGTGCAGTGTGGAATGTTAGTATATCTGTCCGGCGGGGGGGGGGGGGGGTATCAGGTGGGAGGAAGTGCAGTGTGGAATGTTATTATATATGTCTGGTGGGGGTTGTCAGATAGGAGGAAGTGCAGTGTGGAATGTTAGTATATATGTCTGGTGGGGGTTGTCAGGTAGGAGGAAGGTGCAGTGTGGAATGTTAGTATATATGTCTGGTGGGGGTTGTCAGGTAGGAGGAAGTGCAGTGTGGAATGTTAGTATATATGTCTAGTGGGGGGTTGTCAGATAGGAGGAAGTGCAGTGTGGAATGTTAGTATATATGTCTAGTGGGGGTTGTCAGGTAGGAGGAAGTGCAGTGTGGAATGTTAGTATATATGTCTGGTGGGGGTTGTCAGGTAGGAGGAAGTGCAGTGGAATGTTAGTATATATGTCTAGTGGGGGTTGTCAGGTAGGAGGAAGTGCAGTGTGGAATGTTAGTATATCTGTCCGGCGGGGGGGGGGTATCAGGTAGGAGGAAGTGCAGTGTGGAATGTTAGTATATATGTCTAGTGGGGGTTGTCAGGTAGGAGGAAGTGCAGTGTGGAATGTTAGTATATATGTCTGGTGGGGGTTGTCAGGTAGGAGGAAGTGCAGTGTGGAATGTTAGTATATATGTCTGGTGGGGGTTGTCAGGTAGGAGGAAGTGCCGTGTGGAATGTTAGTATATATGTCTGGTGGTGGTTGTCAGGTAGGAGGAAGTGCAGTGTGGAATGTTAGTATATATGTCTGGTGGTGGTTTTCAGGTAGGAGGAAGTGCAGTGTGGAATGTTAGTATGTTAGTATATCTGTCTGGCGGGGGGGGGGGGTAGTATCAGGTGGGAGGACCTGCAGTGTGGAATGTTCGTATATCTGTCTGGTGGGGGTTATCAGGTTGGACGAAGTGCAGTGTGGAATGTTAGTATATATGTCTGGTGGGGGTTGTCAGGTAGGAGGAAGTGCAGCGTGGAATGTTAGTATATATGTCTGGTGGGGGTTGTCAGATAGGAGGAAGTGCAGTGTGGAATGTTAGTATATATGTCTAGTGGGGGTTGTCAGATAGGAGGAAGTGCAGTGTGGAATGTTAGTATATATGTCTGGTGGGGGTTGTCAGATAGGAGGAAGTGCAGTGTGGAATGTTAGTATATATGTCTGGTGGGGGTTGTCAGATAGGAGGAAGTGCAGTGTGGAATGTTAGTATATATGTCTAGTGGGGGTTGTCAGGTAGGAGGAAGTGCAGTGTGGAATGTTAGTATATCTGTCCGGTGGGGGGTATCAGGTGGGAGGACGTGCAGTGTGGAATGTTAGTATATATGTCTGGTGGGGGTTGTCAGGTAGGAGGAAGTGCAGTGTGGAATGTTAGTATATATGTCTAGTGGGGGTTGTCAGGTAGGAGGAAGTGCAGTGTCGAATGTTAGTATATCTGTCCGGCGGGGGGGGGGTATCAGGTGGGAGGAAGTGCAGTGTGGAATGTTAGTATATATGTCTAGTGGGGGTTGTCAGGTATGAGGAAGTGCAGTGTGGAATGTTAGTATATCTGTCTGGTGGGGGTTGTCAGGTAGGAGGAAGTGCAGTGTGGAATGTTAGTATATCTGTCCGGTGGGGGGTATCAGGTAGGAGGAAGTGCAGTGTGGAATGTTAGTATATATGTCTGGTGGGGGTTGTCAGGTAGGAGGAAGTGCAGTGCGGAATGTTAGTATATCTGTCCGGCGGGGGGGGGGTATCAGGTGGGAGGAAGTGCAGTGTGGAATGTTAGTATATATGTCTGGTGGGGGTTGTCAGGTAGGAGGAAGTGCAGTGTGGAATGTTCGTATATCTGTCTGGTGGGGGTTGTCAGGTAGGAGGAAGTGCAGTGTGGAATGTTTGTATATCTGTCCGGCGGGGGGGGGGGGTATCAGGTGGGAGGAAGTGCAGTGTGGAATGTTAGTATATATGTCTGGTGGGGGTTGTCAGGTAGGAGGAAGTACAGCGTGGAATGTTAGTATATCTGTCTGGTGGGGGTTGTCAGGTAGGAGGAAGTGCAGTGTGGAATGTTAGTATATCTGTCTGGTGGGGGTTGTCAGGTAGGAGGAAGTGCAGTGTGGAATGTTAGTATATCTGTCCGGGGGGGGTATCAGGTGGGAGGAAGTGCAGTGTGGAATGTTAGTATATATGTCTGGTGGGGGTTGTCAGGTAGGAGGAAGTGCGGTGTGGAATGTTAGTATATATGTCTGGTGGGGGTTGTCAGGTGGGAGGAAGTGCAGTGTGGAATGTTAGTATATCTGTGTGGTGGGGGCTGTCAGGTAGGAGGAAGTACAGTGTGGAATGTTAGTATATCTGTCTGGTGGGGGTTGTCAGGTAGGAGGAAGTGCAGTGTGGAATGTTAGTATATATGTCTGGTGGGGGTTGTCAGGTAGGAGGACGTGCGGTGTGGAATGTTAGTATATATGTCTGGTGGGGGTTGTCAGGTAGGAGGAAGTGCAGTGTGGAATGTTAGTATATCTGTCCGGCAGGGGGGGGGGTATCAGGTAGGAGGAAGTGCAGTGTGGAATGGTAGTATATATGTCTGGTGGGGGTTGTCAGGTAGGAGGACGTGCAGTGTGGAATGTTAGTATATCTGTCCGGCGGGGGGGGGGTATCAGGTCGGAGGAAGTGCAGTGTGGAATGTTAGTATATCTGTCCGGCAGGGGGGGGGGGTATCAGGTAGGAGGAAGTGCAGTGTGGAATGTTAGTATATCTGTCTGGTGGGGGTTGTCAGGTAGGAGGAAGAGCAGTGTGGAATGTTAGTATATCTGTCCGGCGGGGGGGGGGTATCAGGTCGGAGGAAGTGCAGTGTGGAATGTTAGTATATATGTCTGGTGGGGGTTGTCAGGTAGGAGGAAGTGCGGTGTGGAATGTTAGTATATATGTCTGGTGGGGGTTGTCAGGTAGGAGGAAGTGCGGTGTGGAATGTTAGTATATATGTCTGGTGGGGGTTGTCAGGTAGGAAGAAGTACAGTGTGGAATGTTAGTATATCTGTCCGGTGGGAGGTATCACGTGGGAGGACGTGTAGTGTGGAATGTTGTAACCAACTGGAATGCCAGTCTGTATTATCTAATGTGCAGAAATTGACCAATAAATAGAGAAATATCTCAATAACCACTGTTTTAAATAAAAAAATGGCTAACTTAAATGTAGGTGATTTTGAAATATTTTTAAAAAATCACCTATCTATGACAAAGTGGGAGTTCCATTTAAAATTTTTGAATGAGCGAAGGGTGTGCAACGCATTGCATAACAGTGTTGTAGACCCCTTAGGCATTCACAAGGTTATTCTGGTGGATATGCCTTTAAAATGTAAATGAGCAGCTGTTTATGAGAGATAACCCAGAAGGTCTCAGTCCATTTCACTTCTCATGTCAATTTCCATAAAATGAACATTTGTGTATTAATTATTGCTTCCTCCCACCTGTGCTTTGTACTTTATAACATGGTATATTTTGTATAGAAGGTTTGCATCCCATACTCTGGGCTTTGAACACCAGACAGATATACTAACATTGTACACTGCACTTCCTCCTACCTGACAACCCCCACCAGACATATATACTAACATTCCACACTGCACTTCCTCCTACCTGACAACCCCCACCAGACATATATACTAACATTCCACACTGCACTTCCTCCTACCTGACAACCCCCACCAGACATATATACTAACATTCCACACTGCACTTCCTCCTATCTGACAACCCCCACCAGACATATATACTAACATTCCACACTGCACTTCCTCCTACCTGACAACCCCCACCAGACAGATATACTAACATTCCACACGGCACTTCCTCCTACCAGACAACCCCCACCAGACATATATACTAACATTCCACACTGCACTTCCTCCTACCTGACAACCCCCACCAGACATATATACTAACATTCCACACTGCACTTCCTCCTATCTGACAACCCCCACCAGACATATATAATAACATTCCACACTGCACTTCCTCCTACCTGACAACTACCATACATGACAATTAATCATTTTTATTGACAGGAATTTTAAGTTAACCCCTTGAATGCATTGCAAAACAATTCAAGAGGTTTACTTAAAATTCCTCACTAGCATTCAAGGGATTAGGTGCCCTAATTAAATAAGATAATTTATTTGTCCCCTATTGGGAAACTGGTTTGTCCAGAATTCCTCTACTTTTGTGCATAAGATCCAATGGGCTTTACCATACCTCTCAAAATTTCAAATGGCCAAAGAGGGACACTTTTGTTTTAGGTGTTGTTGGGGGTGTTGCTGGTGGGCGGAGCATTACCAATAATTTTTTGTTCATTTCATTACCTTCTGATATCTGTTTGGGTAACTGAATAAATTATTTAGAACACAAACAAATCATTTTATTTACAAAGACTAATTTATAAACACATATACTGAAGTTTAAACGAATATTAATGTGAATTTTATTGCTGTGGAGCAACGTGATACATTTATATAAACACCACACAGTCTGATCTCCTAAAGAGGGACAGAGAGATTTGGGTGTCATACCTCCCAACATTTCAAACTGCCAAAGAGGGACACTTGTGTTTTAGGTTGTGTTGCTGGGGGGGGGGGCTGGTGGGCAGGGCATTACTGAGAATGTTTGGGCTATTTCATGACCTATTGAGACCTTCTTGTGTAACCTAATAATTGACTTATAACAAGACCAAATAATTTTATTTACATAGACTATTTTATAAACACATATACTGACCTTTAAATAAACAATAATGTGAGTATTATTACGCTGAAGCAATGTATATACTTATATATACACCACACACCCTGATCTCCTAAAAAAGAGGGACATCAGGGTGGGAAAGAGGGACAGAGGGATTTGGGTCTAAAACAGGGGCTGTCCCTCCTAAAGAGGGACACTTGGGAGGTATGGGGTGTCAAAGAGGAACTGCCCCTCGCAAAGAGGGATGCATAGGGAGTATGCTTTTGCTTTATCGTATTCATCAAGTGAAATGCATACAACCTCACAATAGAGCGTTAATGAAAATTACCACTGATTTAAACAGGACTTTTATTGCCTTGTGAATCAGTTTAGTTTCCCTATGATTAATACATATTTCTATAAGTTGGTCAAGGTGTCAGTTATGAAGAGATGCACTAAGAAAAATATGCTGGAGACCTATTTAGCATTCAGTACTTTAAAAGTAGGGTGACCACATTTCCATTCTGCCATTCCGGGACATGTGGTCACCCTAGTCCCGCGGCTGAGGCTCCCGCCGCTCACGGCGGGAGCCTCAGCCGCGGGTCTCACTTGCAGCGCCAGTATACCTGCTCCATCCCAGCTGTCTTGCATGCATCAGTCCAGCCAGCCAATGAAATGTATTTGCTATATCAGTCCAGCCAGCCAATGAGGACCATATAGCAAATACATTTCACTGGCTGGCTGGACTGGTGCGTGTTGCTCCATTCCGGGACTCTTTGCTGTCCTGGTGGGGGGGTGACCCGGGACGCGGGACGCAGACCTCCAATAAGGGACAGTCCTGAGCATTCCGGGACGTGTGGTCACCCTATTTAAAAGCCCGGTTTAACTCAATGGAAATATCTAATTGGTTACTCCAGAATACATCAGTTTCTTACCACTATGAGTAGCTGTCCCCTCCAGCAACATATTACCAACTTCCATCTATCCATGAAAGCCATACTAAATAGCAAATGTATTCTAAATAAAATGGTGTATTTTTCGTTCTTGTGGGGTTTTTTCGTGTACAAATCACGTTTGTTTTTCCCCACTGTATCTGAAAAAAGAACTACAGGGGTCCGCTTTCCAATCTTATACATTATACTGCAAGAATTTGAAGTAAGAAAAGAACATATTAATAGCATCATTCCCACTGTGACAAAGTTATTACAATCACGTTACACAGGGCATTTTAAAATCAGTGGTATCAGCCTTTCAAAAGGGATTTTATTTTAGTACAAAATTGGTGCAAGGAAATTTCATACACCCGCAGTGTGCAGAATTGAGTCATTTCTACTGCCGTCTGCATCCCAATAATTTTTCAATTAGATATTTTTGGGTCATGATGTTTTATCTGCCAGTGCACAGATTTAAAGGAGCAGTAAACTTTTTTTTATGAAAAATATATATTGTAGGGATTTTCCTATTGAGTAAAATAAGGGTACTCCCACTGCTGAGAGATTTATATTTCCAGAGTTATTACAGTTTAAACCCATGTTTTTTACATTAGCAATGCCCTCTAGTGGTCAAATTCTAATTAGATTTCCTGTTAGATTCTAATGGAGAGGAAAGTCAGAAAAGTCAGAGAGACATACAGTTCTCCATAGAATGTGCTATAAACTGCCTGTCACTTCCTGTCAGTTAGAACTATCAGGAAGTAAACAAAGTAGATTCACTTCCTGATTATTTGAACTGCTATAAATTTTGAATAAAACATCTGACAGCAGTGGGAGTGACCTTGTTTTATTCAGCAGGAAATGCCCTATAAAATATGTGTTTTCATAAAAAAAGTTTACTGCTCCTTTAACATGAAATGTAAAACCAAAAATGATGATTATTTGAATCTGTTCACAAAAGTATTCTAGCTCCAAATTTAACCACGGGGTAAAGTATCAGTGGATATGTATTTATACCCTTTGAGTGCCAGACGGGTATGCAACGCATTACAGAGGAATGTGGTACACCGCTCTCTGGTTCTTAACCCTTTGAGTGCCAGAGGGGTAGGCAACGCATTTTATCAACCTCATAAGAATGAAAGGCTGAGTTGTCCCTGCCAGGGGGTAGAACCTGTAACCTTGAGGTTAGAACAAGTACTACATTTGATGTATTAACCAACTGGCCGTAACATATATATAGTTGTTATTGTTATCCAACTCAATGGTAGACATTTTATCAACTTCAGACAGATGAATGTCTGAGTCAGTCCTGCTGGGGCTAGAACCCGTGACCCTGAGGATTGAACAGATACTACGGTTGGCCTATTAACCTACTGAACTCATGGCCAGATATATATCTCAAGCGCCCCTAAGCACAAAACCCTTAGATTTGCCTTGGTCCCACTCCTAACCACACCCCCTCATTTAGCCACACCCTCTTTTGTGGCCAAACCCATTTTTAGATTTATTCTCCACATTAATGTGAAATTTTCCACAAGTGAATGAAAATTCTCAGTTTTCTTGCTCCATTTTGGAGAAATCTTAATACATTGACTCCATAGAATAACACTGGACTTGGAGATCTTTTCTGTACTCTTTTGAGCCAAAGCACTAAGACCTCTAATGTTAGAGAAATCCTTAAAGGGATAGTAATGTTTCATAATAAAAGCAGCTCTAATTAATCATCATATTATTTGGACTTTGGAGAGTGTTATTTCAATTCTGTCAGAGTTGTAGTTCAAGAGACAAAGTATCCCCCTCCCGCCCCTTTTACTGATGTAACACTGTTCAGCCAGATCAGAAGGGAGGTGCCCAGGTAGACTGCAGAGAGGGACAATCTTCAATTAAGATAAGGGGAAAAAGCTGAAACACTTGTCAAGGGGGACAGGGCTTTCATTGTTATCACAAAAGAAGATTGTCCCCTTCTGTTATCTGTCTGGCCTTACAACCAGATTCCACATCTGAGAAGAGATGGCTTACACTAGGTAAAAGGGGAGGGAGGGGAAACTTTGCTTGTGAATATCTCTCAAACCATAAAGGTTTGAGAGATAAGACTTATATCGTTCTTCATGTTTTTTTAATGCCTACAAAATAAAATAAAGATAAAACAAAGTATTACTATTCCTTTAAGCATTGACTCCATAGCATAAAATTGGAATTGGAGCACCATTTCTGCACCATTTTCAGGCTCCATTTTTTGGCTCCGTTTTATTGTTCTTTTTGTCTTGCTCCATATTCTTGCACCAAGATTATAAAATTGGAGAAATCTTAATACATTGGCTGCGTAAAATAACATACAGAATAAGACAATGGAGCAAAACATGGAGCAAGAAAATATGCAAAAAAAAGCAGTGCTTCAAGTCCTATGTTATTTGATGGAGTCAATGTCTACAGATTTCTCCAGCATTAGAGGTCTTAGTGCAATGGCTCCATAGAGCATATGTGTTAGGTCCTTAAAGGGATAGTAATACTTCGTTTTATCTTTATTTTATTTTGTAGGCATTAAAAAAACATGAAGAATGATATAAGTCTTATCTCTCAAACCTTTATGGTTTGAGAGCTATTCACAAGCAAAGTTTCCCCTCCCGCCCCTTTTACCTAGTGTAAGCCATCTCTTCTCAGATGTGGAATGCATTACATAGACCAGACAGATAACAGAAGGGGACAATCTTCTTCCTATGAGAACAATGAAAGCCCTGCCTCCCTTGACAAGTTTTTCAGGTTTTTCCCTTATCTTAATTGAAGATTGTCCCTCTGTGCAGTCTACCTGGGCACCTCCCTTCTGATCTGCCTGAGCAGTGTTACATCAGTAAAAGGGGAGGGAGGGGGATAATTTATCACTGAATTACTCTGGAACTACAACTCTGACAGAATTGAAATAACACTCTCCAAAGTCCAAATACTATGATGATTAATTAGAGCTGCTTTTATTATGAAATATTACTATCCCTTTAAAGGCTACTAGCAGGATTTAAGACCTATAATGTTGAAGAAATCTGGCGTACAGCTTTTTTTGCAGCATTTTCTTGCTCCATTTTTTTGTACCTTTTTTTTTTGCTCTATTTTCTTGCTCCGTTTTGGAGAAATTTTAATGCATTGACTCCATAGAATAACATTGGACTTGGAGATCTTTCTTTATGGAGCCAACTTGCTAAGTTGTATATTATTCTATGGAGCCAGTGTATTAAAGGGATAGTAATGTTTCATAATAAAAGCAACTCTAATTAATCATCATAGTATTTGGACTTTGGAGAGTGTTATTTCAATACTGTCAGAGCTGTAGTTCAAGAGTAATCGAATGATAAAGTATCCCCCTCCCGCCCCTTTTACTGACGTAACACTGTTCAGCCAGATCAGAAGGGAGGTGCCCAGGTAGACTGCAGAGAGGGACAATCTTCAGTTAAGATAAGGGTAAAACCTGAAAAACTTGTCAAGGAGGGCAGAGCTTTCATTGTTCTCACAGTAAGAAGATTGTCCCCTTCTGTTATCTATCTGGTCTATGGACTGCATTCCACATCTGAGAAGAGATGGCTTACACTAGGTAAAAGGGGCGGGAGGGGAAACTTTGCTTGTGAATATCTCTCAAACCATAAAGGTTTGAGAGATAAGACTTATATCGTTCTTCATGTTTTTTTAATGCCTACAAAATAAAATAAAGATAAAACGAAGTATTACTATCCCTTTAAGATTTCTCTAAAATGGAGCAAGAAAACAGAGAAAAAGGTGCAAAAATGGAGCAAGGAAACTGTGGGGAAAAAGGTGCTCCAGATTTCTCCAACATCTTAAATCCCGTAAGTGGGCCCTAAGGAATGAACCTGGACACCCATCACTATGGAGCCAATGCACTAAGACCTCTAATGTTGGAGAAATCTGCAGGAATTGGCTCCATAGAATAACATAGGACTTGACGCAACACTTTTTTGCATCATCTTGCTCCATTTTTGCTGAATATTTTTGCTCCATTTTTACTCTGTATTCTTTCTCCATGTTTTGCTCCTTTTTCACTCCTTTTTCACTCCATTTTCACTCCATTTTCTTGCTCCATTTTGGAGAAATTTCAATACATTGTCTATGTTTTCTCAATTTTTGCTCCATTTTCTTGCTTAATTTTTTTGCTGCATATTCTTGCTCCATTTTTTCGCTCTATCCTTGCTCCATTTTTTGCTCTATATTCTTGCTCCCTTTTCTGCACCATTTTGTTGCTCCATTTTCTGCCCCATTTTCTTGCTCCATTTTTTTGCTCCATATTCTTGCCCCCTTTTCTGCACCATTTTCTTGCTCCATTTTTTTGCTCCATATTCTTGCCCCCTTTTCTGCACCATTTTGTTGCTCCATTTTCTGCTCCATATTCTTGCTCCCTTTTCTGCACCATTTTGTTGCTCCATTTTCTGCTCCATTTTCTTGCTCTATTCTTGCTCCATTTTTTTGCTCCATATTCTTGCCCCCTTTTCTGCACCATTTTGTTGCTCCATTTTCTTGCTCCATATTCTTGCCCCCTTTTCTGCACCATTTTGTTGATCAATTTTCTTGCTCCATTTTTAGAAATGTTAATACATTGGCTCCATAGAATAACATTGGATTTGGAGATCTTTCTTTATGGAGCCAATGCACTAAGGGCAGGATTCAATTGCAGATGCTGATTTTATCTCTGCTTTTATCTCCAGGTTTCCCCATAGACTTCAACAGGAACATTTTTGATAAAACGGGAGGTAACATTTATCTCCTGCAATTGAATCCAGACCCAAATTGTATGTTAGCCTATGAAGCCAATGTATTAAAGGGATAGTAATACTTAAAATGTAAAAAAAATATGTTGTAGGGGTTATCCCCCTGAGTAAAACAAGAGTACTCCCACTGTTGAAAGGTGTTTCATTCAAAAGTTATTAATTTTCAAAGTTGAAATTTTTAGGTGCAATATCACAGTGGCCTGAAATTGTACAGTGGCGCTGTTGCTACACCATCCTATGGAGATCTATGGTCCCGGAACCAGAGCTGTCCATAGGATTGTGTAGCAACAGCGCCACTGTACAATTTTAGGCCACTGTGATATTGCACCTAAAAAATTCAACTTTGAAAATTAATAACTTTTGAATGAAACACCTTTCAGCAGTGGGAGTACTCTTGTTTTACTCAAGGGGATAAACTCTACAACATATGTTTTTTTTACATTATAAGTATTACTATCCCTTTAAGAGTTTTCCAAAATGCAGCAACAAAATGGAGCAAAAAATGTTCAAAAAATGGAGCAAGGAAACTGGAAAAAAGAGGTGCTGATTTCTCCATCATGCACTATAGAGCTAATGCACTTTCTCTAATGTTGGAGAAATCTGCAGGCACTGGTTCCATAGAATAACATAGGACTTGAAGCATCACTTTTTTGCATAATTTTTTTTGCTTCATTTTTTTGCTCCGTTTTCTCAATTTTTGCCCCATGTTCTTGCTCCATTTTTTTTTGCTGTGTTTTCTTGCTCCATTTTTACTCTGTATTCTCTCCATTTTTACTCGTATTCTTGCTCCATTTTTTTGATCCATATTCTTACTCAATTTTTCTCTGTATTTTTGCTTCATTTTTTTGCTCCATATTCTTGCTTCATTTTCTTGATTTTTTTGCTCCATTTTCTTAGACTAAGATCTCTAAAATTGGAGAAATCAACACATATATACATTAATGTGAGTTTTATTGTTGTGGAGCAATGTGATACACTTATATACCCACTGCATAGTCTGATCTCCTAAACACAGGAACACCAGGGTGATACACTTATATACACACCACACAGTCTGATCTCCTAAACACAGGGACACCAGGGTGATACACTTATATACACACCACACAGTCTGATCTCCTAAACACAGGGACACCAGGGTGATACACTTCTATACACACCACACAGTCTGATCTCCTAAACACAGGGACACCAGGGTGATACACTTCTATACACACCACACAGTCTGATCTCCTAAACACAGGGACACCAGGGTGATACACTTCTATACACACCACACAGTCTGATCTCCTAAACACAGGGACACCAGGGTGATACACTTCTATACACACCACACAGTCTGATCTCCTAAACACAGGGACACCAGGGTGATACACTTATATACACACCACACAGTCTGATCTCCTAAACACAGGGACACCAGGGTGATACACTTATATACACACCACACAGTCTGATCTCCTAAACACAGGGACACCAGGGTGATACACACATATACACACCACACAGTCTGATCTCCTAAACACAGGGACACCAGGGTGATACACTTATATACACACCACACAGTCTGATCTCCTAAACACAGGGACACCAGGGTGATACACTTATATACACACCACACAGTCTGATCTCCTAGACACAGGGACACCAGGGTGATACACATCTATACACACCACACAGTCTGATCTCCTAAACACAGGGACACCAGGGTGATACATTTATATACACAGCACACAGTCTGATTTCCTAAACACAGGTACAACAGGGTGGCACTGAGGGACAACAGGATTTAGGTCTCAAAGAGGGACTGTCTCCTAAACACTTGGGATGTATGTACCCCTAAAATATCCTAAAGAGGGACACTTGGGATGTATGTACCCCTAATGTCTCCTAAAGAGGGACACTTGAGAAGTATGTACCCCTAAAATATCCCAAAGAGGGACACTTGGGAAGTATGAACCCTGAAATCTCCTAAAGAGTGACACTTGGGAAGTATGTACCCCTAAAATATCCTAAAGAAGGACACTTGGTAGGTATGGACCCCTAATATCTCCTAAAGAGGGACACTTTGGAGGTATGGACCCCTAATATCTCCTAAATAGGGACACATGGGAGGTATGGAACCCTAATATCTCCTAAAGAGGGACACTTTGGAGGTACGGACCCCTAATATCTCCTAAAGAGTGACACTTGTGAGGTATGGACCCCTAATATCTCCTAAAGAGGGACACTTGGGAGGTATGCTATCAGAGTGCTAAACTCAGTCCTACTGTAACCAGACAGGCAAGAACCAGTAATGACTTTTAGTGAATCAGCAGCATGTAAAGTTATCCCATGATATGATTAATATATCCACTTGAAGACTGCAGCTCCCATCATTCCCAATCAGTAAATGTACTTATATTTTGTATGGGGGAAGGACTCCCTTTGCGAGTGCGCAGGGGACATGAAAAGATTTTGAAGAGCCGTGCTTTGGAGACCTCTCTAGTATTCAAACATACCTCCCAAGTGTCCCTCTTTAGGAGGGACAGTCCCTCTTTTAGACCCAAATCCCACTGTTCCTCTTTCCCACCCTGATGTCCCTCTTTTTAGGAGATCAGATTGTGTGGTGTGTATATAATGGTATCACATTGCTCCACAGCAATAACACTCACATTATTGTTTCTTTAAACGTCACTCAGTATATGTGTTTATAAATTAGTGTTCTTAAATAAAATACTTTGGTCTTGTTATAGGTCATCTATTAGGTAACAAAAGGAGGTGTCAATAGGTCATGAAATGCCCCGCCCACCAGCCACACCCCCAGCAACACCCCCTAAAACACAACTGTCCCTCTTTGGCAATTTGAAATGTTGGGAGGTATGTTCAAGTGTTTAAAAAATAGCCTAAAAGCATATATATCAGAGGTTAGCAAAGCATATCAAAGCTGCCTCGAATAGGCACATATATCTGCAAAGCTAAAATTAAGCCAAGGATCAGATTGGGTCAAACAATTCACAGCAAGTAGAATTAAAGCAGCCTGGGTGGTCTTCAGATTTCTTTTCTGCCATCAAATACTGTGTTTCCAGGTTACTAAGACGACTAGCAACATTATCACATGGGTAAATCTGGTAATGCCTCTAATTGGTCCCATCATCCGTGAATTGAGTACCTTTCGCTGGCATTAATTAAAAGGATGAAATCAGCTCAGCTGGCATAAAGTAATGAATGATCGAAATTGCCTTTCATCTTCCAAGATAGCACGGGGATATCCGCACCAATGACCACAAGCTCTAGAACCATAATCCATTAACCCCTTAGAAATGGGTGACTGAATGCATCAGTCTAAACGGCCATGAAGTGGTTAACTCATTTTTGATGGTTGTTGCAAAACCGATTTTTACATCTGCATTAGTCATCAAACCTCTGTGTTAGCTGCAGTATAACCAGTGGCGTAACTACTGGTGCCCGCAATCTCCCGCTGGCAGTCTAGTAATGCAGAGCGCTGGGAGATGACATCATCTCCCAGCGCTTTGCATTACTAAGAGGACCAAGTGGGAGCTCCAGGTAGGAGGTACGAGATGGGGGCATTGTGGAGATTGAGGGGCATTGTGGAGGGGGTCAATGTGGTTGAGGGGGGCCAATGTGGTGGTGGGGGGCCTGTGGCACTTCTTGTACCAGGGCCCGGAGTCTTCTAGTTAAACCTTTGAATATAATATACCTTACAACATTTCAAATTGCCAAAAAGGGCCACTTGTGTTTTAGGGGGTGTGGCTGGGGGTGTGGCTGGTGGGTGGGGAATTACCGAGAATTTTTAGGCTATTTCATGACCTATTGACACCTCCATGTGTAACCTAATAAATGAAGCATAACAAAATCAAGGTTTTTTATTTACACAGACTAATATATAAACACGTATACCGATGTTTAAAGAAACAATAATGGGAGTTTTATTGCCGTGGAACAATGGAACACTACTATACACACACCACACAGTCGGATCTCCTAAAAAGAGGGACACCAGGGTGGGAAAGAGGGACAGAGGATTTGGGTCTAAAAGAGGTCCTGTCCCTCCTAAATAGGGACACTTAGGAGGTATGGTATAATGGGTTGTGTCTATTTATAACACCTTGGATGCTAGCATTCAAGGGGTTAACCCCTTAAGGACTACGTAACGTGGTATGACCGTCACGGTCCTTATACCCTTTAGGAACAGTGACGGTCATAGCACGTCACGTACTTTTTACTTACAGCGTTCTACCAGGAGCGCTGTAAGTAAAAACGGGGCCTAAAATTGATCGCTCCAAGACCGGAGCGATCTCTCTTAGGCCTCCAAGCGGCGCACCGGTACGCGTAACAGGTCACGTGTACCGGCGCGTCGGCAACGATCAAAGCGGTCCTTAAGGAAAGGTAACTTCCCTGGACCGCTGGTACTTAAGGGGTTAAAGGATCAGCAATGTTTTATTATGAGAAAAAAAACTATATTGCGCTTTCCTGCTGAGTAAATAAAAGGTACTTCCACTAGTAGGAGATGCTTCAGTTAGAAGTAATTATAGTTCAATCCGTTGCTAAGCGATGGAGCTGTTACTCAGGGCTGGATTTACATCCTAGGCTCCCCTAGGCAAGGCACTCTGGGTGCCTTTAGCTCTGCCTTTGGCCACAGCCCCAGCCTCACATGCACATGTCCCTTTTCCCATCCTGGCACAGAAAATACCCTAGGCCTTTAACAAGCAAGAACCAAAAAAGGCTTTAACCTCTTGATTGCTAGAGAGATCACCAATTGCTCCACAATGTGCTGGAGATCTCTCTAGCACCCAAGGTGCTAAAAAAATAAGAGACTGATATGGGGTATAAAACTGGTGCAGGGGCACTGAGATTGCTCTGGCCACACCCACAGCAGAAAATGTGGGTGTGACCAGCACAGCTGAGGCACCTCCTCTCAGAATTTGGAGGTCTAAGCAGCTGCCTGCTCTGCCTATTGGGAAATCTGGCCCTGATGTTACCATCACATTGTGTGGAGAACTGTAACCAGTGGCTCAACCCTCCCATAGACTGTAATAGTTCAAGTATATGGATACCAGGTGACGTGTAGGTGGACATTCTTGACACCAGATGGCACTGTTAATTTAAAACAACAACAACAATTACAGCAGTTTAGACTGTACAAACTTTGGAACAAAGCATCTACCGTCAGTGAGAACACCCTTGTTTTACGCAGAAAAAAAAGCAATATAGATTTCAAAATAAATGAGTACTGCTCCTTTAAGTATGTAACCCTGTGTCATCTAAACCATTCAGTTGTAAAGAGCTGCGTACCCTTGTGGTGCTATATAAAAAAAACATATACATTCATAGAGTGATACACAGATCGATATATGCAGATAGAAATATATTGTATATTGGTCACTTTGCACTCTGTAATGTAATTAAGTTATCAACCCTTTGAGTATCATAGAGATATCATTGGATACCTGTAGGGACGTGCACAGACATTTTGGGGGGCAGGGGCTCAAATGAAAAAAAGGGCACTTCTCATAAATTTTTTTTAATTTTTTTTGTTAAAAGGGCATGAGGGCACTTTGGACAAAAAGGGCAGGTGCTCAAGCCCCCCTTGGTGTCTATGTGTGCACGTGCCTGGATACCTTTCTGGCATTCATAGGGTTAATCAGCAGAGAAAAAATCATATTAGTCACACTGCACTCTGTGCCTGTTTGCCAAAACAACTGACAAAAATAAAAACACTTTAGCATTGAGCTTGTTAAGGGGAACTGTGCCACTGGAATAAATGTATCTTAATTTGTCCACCATAAGGATTTCCCCGTTATAACATACAGCAGTAAGGTATTTACATCTGTTTGCTGTTTTTGCATTTTACCACTATGATAATCTATAGTTATGGGGATTTTCCTACTGAGCAAAACACACACTGCTGGCAGTCATTTTCAGGGCCGGTGCAAGGATTTTTGTCTACACGGGCGAATGTGCATTTTGATGCTCCTCCACCCCCGAAACCAGAAAAAAAATTTAGCAGCTCCCCCTGTTTTGTCGCCTCTCCGGTGTGGCGCCCTAAGGCCCCTGCCTAAATAGCCTTATGCTAGCACTGGCCCTGGTTGTTTTATTAAAAATTATAACAGTTCAAACTCTCTACAAAACAGAGAGCCAGGGTGCCTCCTTCCTGTGAGATCAAACTGAAAGGAAGTGACTCAACAGTGACTATCACATTCTTAGGAGAACTATTGTCAGTGACTATCCTCTCCCATAGAATGCAACAGCATAACTATCTGAAGTCTGGCCACTAGAGGGCACTGATAAAAAAAAAAAAAGTACAAATATAAAAACTTCTGTAACTCTGGATAGCAGTTAGAGCACCATTGTTTTATTCATCACGAAAATCTCTCAATATATGTTATATTTGTAACTAAATATGCACAGTTCCTTTAACCTTAACAGTATCTGTCCATCTGGAACTGATTTGTAGTGGTCCTTAAACGATAGTAATGTCACCAGATAACGTTATTTTCGATTATTCATTATACTTTTATATACTGTACCATACCGTTTGAAATGTCCTTATCGTTGTATTCTCCTTGTAATTTTAGTTGAACATTTCCCCTGACCACCCCTTTTCTCTACATTACTCTTGTTCCCTCAGATCTGAAAGCCGGCCGCTTGACTGGTCAGATCTTAATGAGGGACAATATTGCGTCTGTCAGTATAAAGAAAACCCTGTCCACTTGACAAAGGGAAGAAGGGTTTTCCTTATGCTGACCAGAGGCAGACTGACAGCACCTAGGGCCCCCTTTACCCCACCCCCAGTTATGCCCCACGAACATTTATGTCCCACCCCTGAGTTATCTCTCCAGCCCACCATCCCAGCACACTCCCTTTTGCTCATTTTATAAATGCCATTAATGTGAAGTAAACCCATTGCTAGCACAGAGCTTTCAGTTGAAATGGGCCCACATTAGTGATACCACAGAGCTTACAACTGAAATGCTGCTACACCAGTGACACTTTGCAATGCATTGGATACCTCTCTGGCACCCAATGGGTTAAAGGGATAGTAATACTTTGTTTTAACTTTATTTTATTTTGTAGGCATTAAAAAAACATGAAGAACGATATAAGTCTTATCTCTCAAACCTTTATGGTTTGAGAGATATTCACAAGCAAAGTTTCCCCCTCCCGCCCCTTTTACCTAGTGTAAGCCATCTCTTCTCAGATGTGGAATCCAGTCCATAGACCAGACAGATAACAGAAGGGGACACTCTTATTCCTATGAAAACAATGAAATCCCTGCCCCCCTTGACAAGCTTTTCAGGTTTTTCCCTTATCTTAATTGAAGATTGTCCCTCTCTGCAATCTACCTGGGCACCCCCTTCTGCTTTGGCTGAACAGTGTTACATCAGTAAAAGGGGCGGGAGGGGGACACTTTGTCATTGAATTACTCTTGAACTACAACTCTGACAGAATTGAAATAACACTCTCCAAAGTCCAAATACTATGATGATTAATTAGAGCTGCTTGTATTATGAAACATTACTATCCCTTTAATACAGAAAACAGACCCACATGGTAATGCAAGTATTTCCTGGAGCAAGCAATGCAATGATGCAAAATTAGGGGGATGTTTTTTTTTCCTTGGTACAAAGTTTATCCCAGATTAATAAAACTATTGCGGATGTTGGTAAAATCCTTATCTTGGTAGCCTTTGTGCCAGTCTGTTTGTTAAATATGGCCAATTCCCTCTATTACCAAGAATCGCATTATGCTGTGTCACCTGTTCATCCCATGCAGATCTGGAATGATTAGCAACAAATCTCTCCAAAGTACCTATAATTATGTATAAAAGCTGTGTCTTGACTATTAGTAATAGTTCTATTTTTCACTGTATGGAGTAACTCCAACAGCTATATCCACAAGCAAAAGAGGACATAAAGGGATAGTAATACTTCGTTTTATCTTTATTTTATTTTGTAGGCATTAAGAAAACATGAAGAACGATATAAGTCTTATCTCTCAAACCTTTATGGTTTGAGAGATATTCACAAGCAAAGTTTCCCCTCCCGCCCCTTTTACCTAGTGTAAGCCATCTCTTCTCAGGTGTGGAATGCCGTCCATAGACCAGACAGATAACAGCAGGGGACAATCTTCTTCCTATGAGAACAATGAAAGCCCTGCCACCTTTGACAAGCTTTTCAGATTTTTCCCTTATCTTATTTGAAGATTGTCCCTCTCTGCAGTCTACCTGGGCACCTCCCTTCTGATCTGGCTGAACAGTGTTACATCAGTAAAAGGGGAGGGAGGGGGATACTTTGTCATTGAATTACTCTTGAACTACAACTCTGACAGAATTGAAATAACACTCTCCAAAGTCCAAATACTATGATGATTAATTAGAGCTGCTTTTATTATGAAACATTACTATCCCTTTAAAGCAGAACTTTCAGAGCATACTAAGTCGCCATGCATTCATTAAACGCATGTCGTAGCTTTGAAATAGATGTCTTACCTTTAAAAAAATAGCACAGTGTAAAGTAATCCTTCCCGTCTGGAGACCGGAACCCGGGCTACAGTGCAGATGGAAGTATATAGTGATAGTTATGTAGGCAAAAAAATATTCTCAGTTGAGATTTTTTCTCACAATATTCTCAGACAGACATATTTATAAACTTTACTTCATTTTAAGAAGGACCCGTCATGAATTTTAGGCTTTTTTATACATATCCCCCTGTGTTCCTTAAACTGGACCTATTCCAGCAGATGTGTAGATTAGGAAATATTCACACATTTATTTCTGGGAAAAGTAAAAGTGAAAATTTCCTGGTACTGCCCATAGCTTCATTAGCATATGAAACTTCACTGGCACCTTCATTAGCATTTCCTGTGTCACTGAAACTTCTTCATTAGAATATGTAATATCGTGAAAAGCTTAAAGGGATAGTAATACTTAAAATGTATAAAAATATATGTTGCAGGTTTTATCCCCCTGAGTAAAACAAGGGTACTCCCACTGCTGAGAGATATTTTATTAAAAAATTATAACAGCTCAAACTTGAATTTTTTAGGTGCAATATCATAGTGGCCTAAACATTTACAGTGGCGCTGTTGCCACACCATCCTATGGACTGCTCTGGTCTCTAGACCATAAATCTCCATAGGATGGTGTAGCAACAGCGCCACTGTAAATGTTCAGGCCACTATGGTATTGCACCTAAAAAATTCAAGTTTGAGCTGTTATATTGTTTTAATAAAATATCTCTCAGCAGTGGGAATACCCTTGTTTTACTCAAGGGGATAAACCCTACAACATATATTTTTTTACATTTTAAGTATTGCTATACCTTTATTAGATCGGGCCGCAATTCAATTTAAAGTGTTAGTAATGTTCCAAAAAAAGTTTGATAGATTTGTAGAGGCTAAAAAAAGAATCTCACTGCCCAAACCCCATCTCTCAAACCGCTATGGTTTGAGAGATATTGTCAATCAAAGTTCCTCCTTCCCTCCCCTTCTCTTGATGTCAGCTGTAAAGCTGACAGAAGGAGATCCGTGTTGGCCGACACGAGGAGGTTCTTCAGCAGAGCCAAAATCCTGTTATTAGAAAAGAACTGCTTCATGGGAAAGGTCTACAAAGTGTGCTTGCAAACCAGGCACACTTTGTAGACCTTTCCCATGAAGTAATCTTTTCTAATAACGGGACTTCGGCTCTGGTGCAGAGCCGCCGGCTGGTCCCCGGACTGGGGTCGCCTGCTGTCAGCTAGACACTGGGTTAATGTTTTTTTCATTCTTGCTTATTATAGACCAAGGATATTTTCTGTGCCATGAAGCAGAGGAGGGGACTGGGGGCGGAGCCATGTGAGAAGTGGGAGGGGTGATCATGGTCGGAGCTAGGATGCCTTGCCTAGGGGGCCTGGAATGGGAATCCAGAGCTGGCTGCAGTTGAGCTGAGTTACTATAGTTAGGACGCTAATTCCAACAAGCCATTTCCTCTAGTCATTGCTAAGTGCATTGTCTTCATCAAGTCATACAAAATATGACATCCACAGACAATTCCATTGTTCTCCCTTTACTGCGAATGACATTAAGGTGATGAATTCTGGGATACATAGTTTAATAAATCGATATTAGGTGTAGGGACTGAAAATCAATTCTAGTGCCTCAAATCATATGAAATCTCCATTGTACATTAACCCCACTGTCATTAGTACTCTGTGTTGTTAACCGTATGTGTAGGTGTCGTGAAAGGGTTTTAAAAAAATCTCCAATCATCTGTTGTTGATTTTTTTTAATCCTTTGAATGCCAGAGGAATACATAAGTAAGGGGTTGTGTATCCTTCGGACACTTAAATGGTTAAATCAATGTTTTGTGCTGCCCTGTGAAACTCAAAGGGTTAAAATCCTCATTCTCTGTTTGGTTCATGGATGAATAATACATTTTTTTCAATAAGCCATTTTTTGTGTCAGTGAGGATGACGCATAAAGAAACATTGGATCAACAGAGTATAAATAAAAATTCCTGTTCATTGAAGTGGGGGATTTTAACTCCTTCCATGCCAGAGGTCTCTAGCACATGGACACGTTGATGAACAAAGAAAAAGAAGAGCAGTTTTGTGGCAAACCAACTGCACCATCTGGTATAAACGTTCCCATTGATTTATTTTAGAATTTTAACCCCTTGAATGCTAGAGAGTTCTCCGACGCGTTGAGAAGCAAAAGTTGGAGATTTTTCTAGCATTCAAGTGGTTTAACCCTTTGAGTGCTAGATGGGGTACGCAATGCATTGCCTACCTCTCTGGCACTCATTGGGTTAAAGTTCCTTTAAATCAAAAGACTTTTAGATAATTTTTTTTTATTGGTGTTCTGTGGTTGATTTACCTCTTAATTTCTGCAGTTCTGCATAGTACATTAGCCCCAAGAACTACCATTGTATTTATGAAGTTAACAGCCTTCCTGTACATTAGGAGAATATCAGATTTGTTTAGATTCCCATATTCAATCTCATTGCTAGTGTCAATGTAACACGAGAGAAACAGAGGAAAAGGGGGGGTGAGAGAAAGGGAGACTGAGAGGAGGAGAAAGGAGGGCGAGAATTATAGAGGAGGTGAAAGATAATATTTTCAATCTATCTTTTGCATCTGTGCATGGACAACACATCTCTCCTTCACGTCCATATCTTCCAGCTGATACTGTGACTGTCTGTGACTTTTTACCTCTGGTAAGTCCTGTTTATTTGTACATGATATTTTTGGCTGTAGTTTCCTTGTAAAGCAAACACTCCACAGTCCCCTTGTTCAATGGGAAGGAACTAGGATAATGGTAATGCTCTTGAAACAGAGATTGCACTAAACGTCTCCGTATACCCCTTATCTACATGTAATGTTTAGATTGCTTTCAATTTGACTCAGAAATATCCTTGTTTGCTCTGTGCTCAAAATATTTACCTGTGGAAGGATGCTTTGCAGTGCTACGTGCAATACTGATCTAATCTGAAACTGTGAGATGTTTCTGTGCCCTTGCCTTGCGATATTCATGTTAATTTTTGTCTTTGAACATCTCTAAGGGTTTACGACCAGCAGAAATTAGAGGATGGATTCTATACTCTGAGTTAAATCTCATCTGCTACGCCAATGTTTGACAACACTTCATCCACTAGAAATTGCAGTTTTTGCAGCCCTTCTATTCTTGGAGACACCCTGAAGATCTCTCTCATGGTCCTGCTAATTGTGACCATCACAGTGGGCAATGTGGTGAGTCTTCTTGTTTTACTGAGGACCAGGCAGCTTAGAACTTCTCAGGGTTTCCTGAAGACCTCTTTAGCCCTTGCTGATTTAGCAGTAGGACTGCTGGTGATACCTTATTCTGTCTACAGGGAGGTTATCCAGGTTGTGTATGGGTTAGAGAATGGTAAAGACAGAGGTCCATCCAGTCTCCACACCCTTGTTCCCTGTTTCATCATGGGACCCCTCTTTGCTGGCTGTACCTTTGTGTCTATTTCCACTATATTTTTGCTTTCAGTAGAGAGGAGCATTGCTGTACTGAGACCTCTTCATAAGAGGATTGTGATCACCAGAAGGAGAACAGGATGTATTATTGTCTTCTCCTGGATCTTCAGCTTCCTGTTAGCCATAATGCCCATGCTCCTCAGTCGAGGCATAACATTGGAATACAACAACTGCAGCAAGATGTGTAACTACGTGCTCAGTGCTAACCAGCCTGAGGGCCTTGGCCCGAGTATCATGCTTATCTTCCCAGCCTTTGACTTCTCCCTCTTGGGTAGCACATTTATCATCAACTTCATCACGTTTGCTGCAATTCGGCAGTACTGCAAGGTGAGGAAGCAGTTAGAGATAGATGTCCAGAGCACGTGTAGCAGGGTGTCATTTTCAGACATTGCTGCAGCCAAGACCATTGGCATCCTCACGTTTGCCTTCTCTGCCTCCTTCAGCCCCATTGCAGTTTTCGTGGTGGGCAATGTCCTGGGCTACCAGTGGTGCGAGTTCTCATTCTATGCATTCTGGATACTCACCTCTAACAGTTGCTGGAATGTGGTCATCTACAGCATCCGAGACTTGAGGTTCCGCCAGGGTGTGCGAGAGCTCTTCAGCAGAGAAACATTAAAGTCCCCAAGCCACCAGCCGAGGCCCCAGCTCCCAGCTGAAGAGGATAGGTCCTCTCCATGTGTGGCAGTCCTCAAAGAGATCTTCCGTCCAGAAACAGTTTGACTTTGCTTTGAGGCTACAATATTGCTTTGATCCTACATTTACTTTGATCCTATAATATTGTGTCCAGGATAATTAAACTTTGCCAGGGCTGGATTTTCCATAACTCATGGTTGAGCAAACAGAATGCCTTCAGCTGCTGAGGACTACAATTCCAGATGGGTAGCTGGGAAGGATGAGGAATTGTTGTTCTCAACAGCTGGAAGGCCTCAGGTTGCTTTCCCCAGAACTATACAGAAAAGACAACAACCTTTGAGTACTTAAGTGTGAAGAGCACCTCAACAATGCTGGACACACCCACCATATTGAATTTTGGGAGTGGCCACCACAACCTCAAAGCCCCAGCACTAGACATCAGCTCCTGGTTCATGGTGGTTGCTTCATTTGACATTTTATATTTTTGGGTAATGTCCAATTTATATACTAATTTGTCCAGTTTATTTACCAGTTTTTAACCCTTTGAGTTGTACCCCTCTGGCACGCAAAGGGTTAAGCCTAACTTATTTAACACTTTGGCTGCTAGAGAGATTTTCAATTAATTGCAAAGCATCCAGGGGAAAATAAGATTTTTTTTGTGTTTGAATATTATAGGCTAAAGGAGTAGAACAATGTAATCATAAAACAAATATTTTGCAGACCTGTTTCTGCTGAGTAAACTAAGGGCACGTCCACTGCTCAGAGATGCTTTTTTCAAATGACATTACAGCTAAAACCTTTGTATATTAAATGATTAGCAACAGCTCCAGCTGGTGTCCAGGTCCAGATGGCAAATGTGTGTTGCTCTGTAAGGAGATCTAAATAAAGGTATCCAAAGAGAGTGATACAAACAACGCTTCCTAGTGGCCACTGTAGAAAACTTCAGTTTAATTAACAAAAAAGTTTAAGCTGCAATTACTTTTGGCGTATCCTTGTTTTTCTCAGCAGAAAATGCCCTGCAACAGGGGTGTTAAACGTATTTCTTAAAGGGGCGAGACAGTATAGGTATTTTGGGATAAGTGTTGCAGTCAAAATGGTTGAGCTAAAGTGCCCCAAGAATCCTGCACTCTTGGCACCTTAAGAATGCAGTTTGTCACCCCTGCCATACAATATATATTTTTCCATATTGAAACCTGTTTGCTGCTTTAAAGGGATAGTAATACTTAAAATGTAAAAAAAATATGTTGTAGGGTTTATCCCCCAGAGTAAAACAAGAGTACTCCCACTGGTGACAGGTGTTTCATTCTAAAGTTATTAATTTTCAGAGTTGAATTTTTTAGGTGCAGTATCACAGTGGCCTGAAATTGTACAGTGGCGCTGTTGCTACACCATCCTATGGAGATTTATGGTCCCGGGACCAGAGCTGTCTATAGGATCATGTAGCAACACCGCCACTGTACAATTTCAGGCCACTGTGATATTGCACCTAAAAAATTCTACTTTGAAAATGAATAACTTTTGAATGAAACAACTTTCAGCAGTGGGAGTACTCTTGTTTTACTCAGGGGGATAAACTATACAACATATTTTTTTTACATTTTAAGTATTACTATCCCTTTAAGGGTATGGGGCTTTTGGTGGGGTTGTCTGAGTGGGATTTTGTTATGGGCGGAGCTAAGAGAGCCTAAGGTTTACCCTGGCTAGGGTAGCCAAAGTTGTAAACCCAGTCTGCAATTTGTTGATCCATATACTGATACCATACTTCCATTGTGGCTTGTGTTTACTTTTCTGATCCCTGCACAATTTAGCCCAGACACTGGGATTATGCCACAAAAGGAGATCTACTGTATTCTTACCTGCAACAAGGCATCAAGACATTTTAACAGCTTTTCTGGCTACAACTCAGAAGATGTTTCCTACAAGTGTCATAATATTCACAAGCAAGGGGTCTCTTTGATCCACTTTTCATGAACATAACGACCATGCACAATAGAAAGAAAACTTAGCAAATATTTTTGCACTCCACCGGTTAACCCTTTGAATGCCAGTGGGGTATCCGAATAATTGCAAAAGCAAGTGTGCTGGATACCCCTCTGGCACTCAAAGGGTTAAACTTGAGTGTAAAAAAAAAAAAAAAAAAAAAAAAAACAGAAATGGAATGACTTTGATCATTTCAAGATGGACACTTGGCCAGATGCAATTATAAGGGCTGCATTACAGTGAGTGGTGTGCAATACATTATACAGCAATGTGGTACACACCTGCTTAACCCCTTAAAGGGATAGTAATACTTCGTTTTAACTTTATTTTATTTTGTAGGCATTAAAAAAACATGAAGAATGATATAAGTCTTATCTCTCAAACCTTTATGGTTTAAGAGATATTCACAAGCAAAGTGTCCCCCTCCCGCCCCTTTTACTGATGTAACACTTCTCAGCCAGAGCAGAAGGGAGGTGCCCAGGTAGACTGCAGAGAGGGACAATCTTCAATTAAGATAAGGGAAAAACCTGAAAAGCTTGTCAAGGGGGGCAGGGCTTTCATTGTTCTCATAGGAAGAAGATTGTCCCCTTCTGTTATCTGTCTGGTCTATGGACTGGATTCCACATCTGAGAAGAGATGGCTTACACTAGGTAAAAGGGGCGGGAGGGGAAACTTTGCTTGTGAATATCTAATAAACCATAAAGGTTTGAGAGATAAGACTTATATCATTCTTCATGTTTTTTTAATGCCTACAAAATAAAATAAAGTTAAAACGAAGTATTACTATCCCTTTAACGATTGGTGATGTGCCTGTTTTTTTTCTGAAGGACCATTGACGGTCCTGGCACGTCACGTACTTTGTGCTTACAGCGCTTCTGATTGAGCGCTGTAAGCACAAACGGGGTCTAAAATTGAGCACACCAGGACCGGAATGGTCTCTCTCAGATCCCCAGTCACGTGTTGAGTTTAACTGTTTAGTTACCAGTGGGGGCCTGCAATTATGCACAGAGAGAAATCTGGTCATATCCTATACACAGATATCAATTAACCCTTTGAGTGCCAGAGAGGTATAACACGCATTGCGTCGCAATGAGTTGGACACCTCCCTGGCGCTCAAATGGTTAACCCTGTGAGCGCCAGTGGGTGCGAAGCAAGGCATTTCACAGCTCCACCGGCACTCAATGGGTTAACATTCAAGGGGTTAAATATTCCCATTTAAATCAATAGGAGGTTGAGGAACTTTTATTTTTTTTTCCCCTGTGTTGCAGTCGGTATGCTCCAAAATTGCTCCTTTTCCACTCATACATAACACCAAGAGTTTATGTGAGGCTTTGCAGATCCATCAGGGGGTAGGGATAGCTGAGAAAATTGCAGCTCCAACTAATCCTTTTTATAAGCACAAAACCCACGCACACTACAATTTCCCAAAAGGACACACAAAGACACCGGCCCAAGGAGATACAGGGGAAGTTAATGGAGATAAAGAGGTGATAAAACGGAGATGACTTCTCCAGTGACATCACTTCTCCAGTTCCTGTCTTATTCTTTAGAGCCTATTCAAGCGGAACTAACACCGCTAACAAACGTTGTCTGTAATAATTTCCTATAATAATTCTAATAAATATTCTAATAATTCTATAATAATGTAATAATTCTGGCGACTAGCGCTACTAAACAGCTAGTCGCCAGAATTATTACCTCTTTATAGAGAAATTTGAAGTGATCCTCGGCTGACAGGCAGGACGGAGCGCAGACATCTTGCCCTAGTGACGTCCGCGCACCTGTGCTGTCAGTCCCAGAAGGCTGTAGGAGGCGTTGCTAGGAGCCATTCGGCTCCGGAAGGGACTGACAGAGCAGGCGCGCGGACATCACTAGGGCAAGATGTCCGCGCTCCGTCCTGCCTGTCAGCTGAGGATCACTTCAAATTTCTCCATGAAGAGGTAATAATTCTGGCGACTAGCGCTACTAAGCAGCTAGTCGCCAGATAGGTAATTATTACAGACAACGTTTGTTAGCGGTGTTTAGTTCCGCTTTCAGTAAGATCTCCAAAGCTGAAGAAATCTTAGTGCATAGGTCCATAGAATAACATAGGAAATGGAAAAGTGATATCACTGGAGAAGTCATCTCCACTTTATCACCTCTTTATCACCGCTTAGGGCCATATGTTCAAAGGGATAACGACAAAAACATGTTGTATGAATGACAAAAATAAGTAATTGTATGCATGAGCAGCATATTTTCTATAGAGTATACGACAAAAAATGAGTAATGTCCGTTGTGTAAGACACAACCATACCTGGGAATTTCCAATTGAGGTCTACACGGAGGGGAGTCCTCTGGTGCAGCAGGGGGTGACAATAATGATGTGAATCGCATCAAAAAGGGGTAGGGCTTGATGCGAGTTTAGGGGGCAGGGTTTAAAGGTGACACACAGAAGGCTGGGGAAGGAGGAACACTGGGAGAAACAGCAGATGTGGCAGAGTTTCAATACAAACTCCCCATATCCGGAGGCATCTGCTTCTGCCCCGGGGACCCGGTAAAGCTCTGTCAGAACCAGAGTCTCCGGGACAAATCCGGAAAGTTCCCAGGTAAGGACACAACTTCAGAATTGCCTGGCATAGGGTGACCACGTGTCCCTGATTGCCCAGGACAGTCCCTGATTTTAAATCTGTGTCCCATGTCCCTGGCAGCCCCCTTCTGGGACAATACAAAGTCCCTGAATGAAGACTCCAGAGCATAGAGTTCTACACACTAGAAGAACTTTCCATTGCCTACTGTTACAAAAAGTGATGCCTCTGCTGGGCTACAAGAAAATGGCTTCCAGACAGAGCTTCAAACACCAGAGAGACAACTGAGCCTCTCTGCAGTGCATTTTTGTTGTAGTGTAATGCTAGTTTAAAGCTTTAGGCGTGATGTATATTATTTAGTGGCCCAAACAATCATCACTTTCTGTCACAGAAAGCAAAGGATAGTTCTCCCTCTAGTGTCTAGAACTCTGTGGTGCGCTGGAGAAAGAACAGGTTTGCACGTTGATGTCCAGTGATCCCTCCCACATAGCTGTGCTAGTGCCAAGGACTAGTACTCTGCTGCTCTTGTCTCCACAGTGTCCCTGAATGGCAGAATGGAATCTCCCCCATAGTCTTATGGAAGGTGCTACAGGGGAAAACAAGAGTATGCAGAAAACAGTAAAGAGAACCCTGTTAGACTAGCACTCAAACAAGTCTGAATATCTCCTCCGTATCAGTGTCAGGACACAATATTCATACCTGGGAACTCTCGGAGTTTGACCCTGAGACTCAGGGTTTTGGCCCAAATCTCAGGGTCTCAGGGTGAAGAGCCAAAATCTCAGGGTGAGAGAGTTCAGTGCTACCTGTTATATATTCTGTTCCAGTTAAATGCTTCTTAAAGGAGCAGTAAACTTTTTTATGAAAACACATTTTTTATAGAGCTTTTCCTGCTGAATAAAACAAGGTCACTCCCATCTCTGTCAGATGTTTTATTCAAAATGTAAAGTGGTTCAAATATCCAAGAAGTGAATTTACTGTGTTTACTTCCTGATAGTTCTAACTGAGAGGAAGTGACAGGCAGTTTCTATCACATTCTATGGAGAACTGTATGTCACTGACTTTCCTCTCCATTAGAATCTAACAGGAAATCTAATTAGAATTTGACCACTAGAGGGCACTGCGAATGTAAAAAAAACATGGGTTTAACTCCTTAACAACCAGGGAATCCGGACGCGGATGCGACTTAATGACCACGAAGCAATTCTTTTTTATTGCTCCGTTGCGTTCCGGACTCCCCGAATGGCGTGCAGCCGCGGGGGGAGCCTAGAACTCGATGACGGTCATAGTACGTCATCGGTCGTTAAGTCAAATCGACCCTTGACGTACTATGACCGTCAAGGGTCGTTAAGGGGTTAAACTGTAATAACTCTGGAAATATAAACCTCTCTGCAGTGGGAGTACCCTTATTTTACTCAATAGGAAAATCCCTCCAATATATATTTTTTCATAAAAAAAGTTTACTGCTCCTTTAAGTCTCTAAATTGGTGCCACTTGTACCAGGAAGGCAGACGGAGAAGTCCTGCTTGATTTGTGTGTGTTCATGCAGTGATATCTGTAAGTTGTTGTATATTAATGGCTCCTTGAATGCTGACTGGAGCGACTCTCGATTACAGCGATCAAGGATAGATCGCGGATAATCTGTATTATGGGAAATTTAAGGGGTAATATTTACAAAATCTCAGGGTCAGCTCATTTTGAAAGTTCCCAGGTATGATAAGATTGCAAAATAAAACATAACCTTTATTGTAATGTGTGTATAAAAACATGTGCCAGAGCATGTCTGGCTTGCCCAGGGGCGGATTTTAGGGGAATACCAGCCCGGGCATTATTTTTTAAAGCAGCCCACTATCTGCACTGACATCCCTATCGACGACCCCTGTATTCCCTGTGCGGCATGGGAGAGCAGGCGCCAGGATATTATGTCATATCCTGCGCTCTGCATTAACACTTTGAGTGCCAGAGGGGTACGCAACGCATTGCAATGTGTTGCGTACCCCTCTGGCACTCAAAGGGTTAACAAGGAACGCGAAGGCTGTCACAGAGAGTGCCTGTGGCAACACACATCTCTCCTTCAAAATATCGTGGGACATTGAGGTGAGATCCTCTGATCTCCCCCACCAGCCCATGATCTAGCGGCCCATCGGGGGATGCCAGATCCCCCGATAGGACAATATACTCCTGGGCTTGCCACATAAAAAAATAATAGAAGACACCAAAATGTTTGGTCAATGGTGCTGTATAGAGAAATCCTAAAAGTAGCAGAAGTGAACAAACAGATACATATTCCGTTGCATTCAAGTGCATCTATGTGAACAACAAAACACAAGGTGGGACTCATTAAACTCTGCAAGGATCGACAGGGCCGGATTTACACATACCTCCCAACATTTCAAATTTGCCAAAGAGGGACACTTGTGTTTTAGGGGGTGTTGCTGGGGGCGTGGCTGGTGGGCAGGACATTACCGAGAATATTTAGGCTATTTCATGACCTATCGACACCTCCTTGTGTAACCTAATAAATGACTTACAACAAGACCAAAGTGTTTTACTTACACAACCTAATTTCTAAACACATATACTGACATTTAAACAAACATTAATGTGAGTTTTATTGCTGTAGAGCAATGTGATACACTTATATACACATCACATTGCCTGATGTCCTAAAAAGGGGGACATTAGGGTGGGAAAGAGGGACAGAGGGATTTGAGTCTAAAAGAGGGTCTGTTCCTCCTAAAGAGGGACACTTGGAAAGTATGTTTACATTCCAGGCTCCCCTAGGCAAAGCACTCTGGGCACCCTTGGCTATCCCTATAACTCCTACCTTTATTTAATATAACCTCTCCTAACGCTTCCAGTACTCCTTTACTTATACCCACTCCTGTTTCTTCTGTACCATAACCCCACCCCCCCCCCCCACCCCCAGTGTCTGGGATCACAGGGCTATGCCTAGCTGGCATAATGTAAAATTTCATATTGGAAAGACTGTGTAGATATTCATTTTGCTGTGTCCTGCAATGTGTGAGAGAGAGAGTGTGTGTGTGTGTGTGTGTTAAACCTCTTGTGTACAATAAATACTGTGTCCTTCTGTACATGTTTAATGTCCATGGGAAGGAGAGGAGATGTTATCATTGTATTTTGAAAACTATTCTGAATAAAGACCACTACAAACAATACTGGTTTATCCTTGGTGCTTTTGAAGCGGATGATAATGATGAATATTGTAGTGATGACAATTATGTAGCGGTGAATGTGCAAGGACTTTCATGTCATTTACAAATTCAGATCAGGGATTTTATCTTTTAAATACAGGAGACCGCTTATCTCATACACCGCTCTCCAGAACGAGTCACCAAGTTCATTGATAAAAATGTCCTAGTATTTATCAGTGATCAAATGTATTCAGTTCACTATCTTACTAGTGGGCAAGACTTCCAGGTCCGACTGAGCAAAGGCCCAAGGGCAAAATTCATAAGGATCATTAGGATAGTCTGGCTATAGTAATGTAAGTGGGGAGGGGGGTAATCAGTTATTACCAGGATGGGTCACTTTTCATTTAAGAGTAAATTTAGATTGCATTTATTGGGTAACATTTCCCATGTATTTGCATACCTCCCAACATTTCAAATGGCCAAAGAGGGACACTTTTAGGGAATGTGGCTGGTGGGCAGGACATTACAAAAATATTTTAGGTTATTTATGACACCAGGGTGATACACTTCTATACACACCACATAGTCTGATCTCCTAAACACAGGGACACCAGGGTGATACACTTCTATACACACCACACAGTCTGATCTCCTAAACACAGGGACACCAGGGTGATACACTTCTATACACACCACACAGTCTGATCTCCTAAACACAGGGACACCAGAGTGATACACTTATATACACACCACACAGCTTATCTCCTAAACACAGGGACACCAGGGTGATACACTTATATACACACCACACAGTCTGATCTCCTAAAAAGATGGAAAACAGAGTGGGAAAGAGGGACAGAGGGATTTGGGTCTGAAAGAGGGATTATCCCTTTTATAGAGGAACACTTGAGAGGTATGTAATTGTATCTGATATATATATATATATATATATATATATATATATATATATATATATATATATACATATCAGGGCTCAAAATTTCCACTTGCCACTAGCCAATGTAGAGTGAAAATTTAGCCTTGGCGAGTAGAAATTCAGCCCTGGTGGGTATGTTATGGCTTGCAGTGGCGAGTAACTTTTCAGGTCTGGCTAGTAGCAAAGGACTTCAAATTTTAAGCCCTGTATATATATATATATATATATATATATATATATATATTTATATTTATTTTTTTTTTTTAGAGTGTTCTTCTAGGTTGGGGTCCCCAGTACATTGATCATGAGCTACCAGTAGCACTCCGACTACAACTGAATACTTCTCTCCAGTCCAGGCAGGTCTCAATCTCTCTGGTCAGCCAAACATGGGTCCATTTGTTGAAATATGCTCCATGATTGGCTGGAATCAAACAGGGCAAAGCGCTTATCTTCTGTGCTCACCGCTGGCTATCCAGACAGCAGACAGTAAGGCAGATATCATACGTCACAACAATTTCATGATTTTTCTACCCCATGCTACCAAACTTTAGGGTTCAGTTTGAGGACCATTGATGACCTGGAATTGAGAACCATTGATGATCTGGAATCCCCACTCTCATCATTATGATGAAAAAAAGTGTGGATTCCAGGACGGTTATAAGCTAAGGCATGATAAAGAGGTGATAATGTGGAGATGACTTCTTTAGTGATATCACTTCTCCAGTTCCTATGCTATTCTACAGAGCCTATGCACTAAGATGACAATGTATCACAGCCCACCTTTTTCCCCATAACCAAAACCAGAACCAACTCCTCCCTCCAACTTCCTATGTTAGAAGCTTAAGAAACACACAGACACAAGAAATGGTGTGATTAAAGAGGTCAAAGCTTTCTTGTCAATTTGGAGAAATCTTAGTGCATTGGCTCCATAGTATTAAATAGGATTTGTAGAAGTAATAACACTGGATAAGTTATTTCCACTTTATCACCTAACACTCCATTATGCATCTTCCACAGGTTTTCAAACATCCTTAAATTTAACCTGGTAGTGTAGAGAACTCAGAGTTCAGTTTGCAGGTTAGGCAAGGCAGCAAGTGTCTTCCGGGGCAGGGCATTGATCACCTATAGCAATCAAATAGGCGATCAATACCAGTGGGCATACTTTCATTTGTGGAGTCCTGATGCCGCTGGGGGGGGGTATAATTGCCTCAAATTGCGGCAAAAAATAGGTGTGCTTTACCTGGTAGTGGGGGCGGAGTTTTCAGAGGCATCACACAAGTGGGTAGGAAGTGGGAGGAACTGGGAGGGGAAGGAGGAAAAGTGGTAAGAACTGGGTGGGAAGGAAAACTGCCCACATCCGGAAAATCAGCCTCTGCCCTGGAGATACGGTAATGCAGGGTCAAAACCAGAGTCTCCGGGGCATATCAGGAGAGTTCCCATGTATGCCTGGAGAGCATCAGGAAGGTTCTGATGCACCCAATGAGGTCTGATCAGTTTTTGGAATGATGGGAATTGTAGTCCTGAACAGCTAGAGGGCCTCAGGCTGCCCACCACTGCATTACAGGGAACACTGGTTAAAGGATAGTAATACTTAAAATGTAAAAAAATATGTTGTAGGGGTTATCCCCCTGAGTAAAACAAGAGTGCTCCCACTGCTGAAAGGTGTTTCATTCAAAAGCTATTCATTTTCAAAGTTTAATTTTTTAGGTGCAATATCACAGTGGCCTGAAATTGTACAGTGGCGCTGTTGCTACATGATCCTATGGACAGCTCTGGTCCCGGGACCATAAATCTCCATAGGATGGTGTAGCAACAGCGCCACTGTACAATTTCAGGCCACTGCAATATTGCACCTCAAAAATTCAACTTTGAAAATTAATAACTTTTGAATAAAACACCTTTCAGCAGTGGGAGTACTCTTGTTTTACTCAGGGGGATAACATATATTTTTTTAAGTATTACTATACCTTTAAAAACCCATTTTAAACCAATGGGATTTTTATTTGTTAATTATGAGGCTGTTGGTTTGCACTGCACTGTGACTGCCAGAGGGGCGTGTAAGGGATACAAAAATAGAAATCAACAATATTGCATAGCAAATAAAACCCTTTATCCAATAACTGGCTCTGTTGTCTGTGAATTTCACCTGATCCCATACAATACTGGGTCTCGGACCAACATGGCATAAACTGCAGACAAAGGGTTATCACGCTGTGTGTCCCTGCTGTGCTGTGAGGAGCAAATGGACTCGCTCCTATGTTTACTTAAACTCCTTTGTTTTGGATGAGTGTGTACGCCAGGCTCACTGAGAAATGCTATGATTATAATACACTGTAGCACTTAAAGGGATAGTAACACTTAATATTTTTAAAAATTTATAGTGTAGGGTTTATCCTCTTGAGTAAATCAAGGATGTGAGAGTAGTTTTACTCAAAAGTTATTGCAGCTCAAACTTGAATTTTGTAGGTGCAGTATTTAGATGGCCTGACATTTTTGCAGTGGCGCTGTTGCTACACCATCCTATGGACAGTTCTGGTTAATTGACCATAAACCTCCATAGGATGGTGCCATAACAGCGCCACTGTTACATTTCAAGCCATTGAGTTACTGCACCTAAAAAAATTCAAGTTTGAGATGCAATAACTTTTGAATAAAACACCTCTCAGCAGCGGGAGTGTCCTTGTTCTACTCAGGACGATAAATCCTGAAATATATATTTTTTACATCCTAAGTGTTGTTATCTATTAAACCTTTTGCATTGCAAAGTACCGTTTATAGCATCTAAGTGGATAATAATAAATAATTGAATTTGGACTTTTCCACATGGACCTGGCCAGTGGCGTAACTATAGGGGTCACAGGGGTCGCACCTGCGACCAGGCCTGTGCACTCCAGGGGCCCGGCCTCTCCCTGCGACCCCTCTGCCTGGCGCCCGGAATCTCCTGCCGGCGCTCTAGTAATGCAGAGCGCTGGGAGATTTCATAATCTTCCAGCACTTTGCATTACTAAGAGGACCGCGTGGGAACTCCAAATAGGAGATGCGGGCATTGTGGAGGGGGCCCGTGGCACTTCTTGTACCAGGGCCCGGAGGCTTCTAGTTACGCCTCTGGACCTGGCCCAACCCCTTAACAACCCATGACATGCCAGGACCATTATGGGTAAACTTCACATAAGAACCTATGACGGTCCTGGCATGTCATGGGTTAAATGATAGCAGCACGCCTCGGTGCACGCTGCTATCATTCTCCAGAGGCTGAGACTGAGCGCTCCAGGACCAGAGAGCTCAGTTTCAGTGATTGTCTCTTCTGCCGGTGCACGTGATCGCTCCAGGAGAAATCACATGTCCCGGCATTTTCATTCAGAAAGGCAATGTGTTTTGTGACTGCTCTCTGCCTCTCATTTCCTTACTATTAAAGTGAGGGAGAGAGAAGCAGAGAGCAGACACACAAACAAAGAATTAGAGGCTAGAGATGGGGGCATTAACCCCTTCAGCGCTGAAGCTGTGAGCAGGATGAAAGCAGGTCCTTTTATGACCTGCTAACAGCAACTTGTTAGTTTTTTTAACCCTTTGAGTGCCAGAGGGATATGGAATGCATTGCTTTGCAATGCATTCCGTACACCTCTGGCACTCAAAAGGTTATAGGCACAGTTATGTCTCATAAAAAAGGATTAGAGTTTTGTACAGATTAAAAAAATAAACAAATCCTATCTCTCAAATCGCTATGGTTTGAGAGATATCCTTAGTTAAAGTTCCCCTCTTCCTCTCCTTCTCTTGACTTCAGCTGTAAGCTGACAGCAGGAGTTCCTGGTCCGGGGACCGACAAGCGGCTCTTCAGCAGAGCCACAATAGCACGATTTATGAAGAAATACGTCTTTGGAACAGTCTACAAATTGTGCCTGGTTTGCAAGCACACTTTTTAGACCGTTCCAAAGAAGTATTTCTTAGTAAATAGCTCTATCGCGGCTCTGCTGTAGAGCCTCCTCGTGTTGGCTGACACGGATCTCCTTCTGTCAGCTTTACAGCTGACATCAAGAGAAGAGGAACTTTAGCGGAGGATATCTCTCAAACCAAAGGAACAGTAGGAATTCTCTATAACGAAGTAATAATTCTGGTGACTAGCACTACTGAGCAGCTAGTCGCCAGATGGGTGATTATTTGGGGGCGAGTTTAGAAGGGTAGTTCTGCTTTAACTCCATCCTTAAGGGTTTAAAGTCACTATACCAGTACCTGCTAGCACCCCTGTGTCTCAGAAGCACCAAATCAAGAGATTTGGGGCCTCAAATTGGTACCTTCTCTAGGGCCCTATGGATCCTTAATTCATCTCTGACCCCAAATACATTCTTCTTTTTCTTTATTTACATTTGTTCCAAGCAATCCCTTAAAGGGATAGTAATACTTAATTATTACTAATCCCTATATTAAAGTCCGATTAAAAATAAATGTATTGCCCCCAGTGTCATCTCTCAAATCTTTATGGTTTGAGAGATAATCGCTCCTAAAGTTGCCCTCTCCCTCCCCCTTCCCCGAAGTCAGCGTTGTAGCTGACTGAAGGGAAATCCAGTCTTAGATCATCAGACGGCTCTGAAATCCGGTCTTAGATCATCAGCTGCGATTGCGTTAATAAAATAAAAATATTTCACTAAAACGGTCTTCTACATGTGCTTGCAAACCAAGCACACGTAGAAGACCATTTCGGTGAAAGATTTATTTTTTATTAACATGATTGAGGCTCTGCTGCAGAGCCACCTGAAAGTCGTACGACTGGCTTCCCTGCAGTCAGCTAGAACGCTGACTTCGGGGAAGGGGAGGGAGAGGGCAACTTTAGGAGTGATTGGGGGCAATACATTTATTTTTAATAGGACTTTAATATAGGGATTAGTAATAATTAAGTATTGCTATCCCTTTAAACCCCTGCACAGATCCCTGAGGTTCCAAGCAATATAGCTTGGAAACCACTCTTTTGACCTAGTAAACATGTAATAGTTAGATCACTCTGCTCCACCATGGCACTAACATGTATTTGTAATCTTTAAACATCAACGTCAAGCTGGTCGGTTCAGTCCATCATATCACTAGAGCTTTAATGCTCATTCGGATTTATTCCTATATATCCATCTGTTTTATCTGCTCTATCCCTATACAACCATCTGTTTTATCAGAAATATCCATATATAGATACAGTATATTCCAATACAGACATCTGTTTTATCAGCCCAAAGGTACTTTGCCTACTGACCTGAAGAGTAGATCTTCTTCTCCATCTTGTACATTCTCATTTGTATCTATCAAAGGCACAAGCCTAGAAGGGTTAACTCTTTGATTGCCAAAGAGGGTATGCCACACATTGCTCTGCAATGCTTTGCGTACTGCCTCTAGCATTCAAAGGCTTAAAACATTAAGGCCTAATACATGGCAGACCTACACAGCGCCCCACACTGGGCAGTGGCTGCAGATAGACCAGATTGTGTTTTTCTTTTCTGTACTTTGAACGGAACTTGGAGCCTTATGCGCAATTTAAAACAAGAAAAAAAATTACATTGAACTTTTAACCCCTCGAATGCTTGAGATGTCTCCAAAGCATTACTTTCGTAGCATTCAAGGGGTTTTAATCGCATCAATTATATCCCCCAGCAGCACCACAGCAGCCCCCAGAGACAAAGTTCCAAGGTATATAAATGGGTCTTAACGTTTGATGCCACAGGGGTAACTCCAAGGGTTAAGACCCATTTTCATACCTGGGAACTTTGTCTCCAAGGACTCCTGTGGTGCTGTTGTGGGATATAATTGACGCAATTTGCATCAAGAAAGAGGCGGGGCTTAAGAGTGGGGGCAGGGTTTAACATGTGTGTCAGAAATGTGGGCTGGAGGAACAGGGTGAGAAGGATCAGAAGTGGGCAGAGTTTCATAAGAATAATTTGTTGCAAAAACTGGAGTATATACCCATTTAAATAAATTGGGAGTTTTCATCCCCCACCCCCCACGGCACAGTTGGACTGCTCCAAAAATGCTAATTTTTCTGTCCTCTGGCTCCATAGGGAGATATAAGAAGATTTCAACATCACCAACCTCTCTTTGGCAATGTGGGAACCGTGAATTCCGACAACAAAGGCAACGATGTGCCACATTAATATATAAACACCCACATGAATAAAACAATGGCTCATTAACCTGCATTTACATATGCAAATGACTCATTGTCAAATGAGTCAGTGCAAAATCATAAGTCTGGTGAAGGTGTGGGGAATTTATGGCGATGCTGGTATAGTTGTGTCACATACCTCCCAACATATCAAAAGGCAAAAGAGGGACACTTTTGTTTTAGGGAGCTTTTCTGGGGGAGTGGCTCGTTTGAGAGGCATTACCGAGAATTTTTAGGTTATTCCATGACCTGCTGACACTTCTTTGTGTAACTGAATAAATGATTTAGAGCAAGACCAAAGTACCTTACTTACACAGGCTAATTTATAAACACAGAGACTGTAGTGTACACAAACATTTGTGTGAATTTTATTGTTGTGGAGTAATGTGATACACTTATATACACACCACACAGTTTGATCTCTTAAAAAGAGGGACAACAGGGTGGGAAAGAGGGTCAGAGGGATTTGGGTCTCAAAGAGGGACTGTCCCTCTTAAAGAGGGACACTTGGGAGGTATGGTATCATATTCACAAAAACTTCTTAGCTCATACTGCCAATATTGCATGAAGCCCATTCATAGGAACTCTCTGAATCTGCCCCAGGAGCACGTCATTTTTAAAAAAAGATGATTGCTTTGTTTTTTAAAAACAGTCACTCACAAAATCCAGTCTTCATCTTGCCTGTGGCAACAGGAGACCCCACTGTGGCATTATATGTCCACCTTCCCCTTTTCCTGCAATAGCGTGTCTGCTCAGCTGTCTGCATGCAGCATCGCCATGAAGGAGCAAGCCGGGCAATGAATACACTGTAAAAAGCAATGTCCTGTGCTGATAAGTGCCCGGCTTGCTCCTTCACGTCGATGCTTTATGCAGGCAGTTGTTTAGACACACTACTGGAGGAAAAGGGGAAGGCAAATGATGAGGAAAGTGCTGTCAATCCTCTTAAATGGAGGAAAGATGGCTGCGTTCTCTCTCGTCTCTGTTCTAACATTCAGTGGGTTAAAAAGCTCTACTCGAGTGGACAGGAAATTAGGAATTATCTGTCCCCTACGTTGCAGTTGGTTTACCCCAGAATAACTCCAGTTTGCTTTAATAAATGGGCCATAGTTCCTAGAGGGAGGGGAACAGAGGCAGAGTGACAGACTGCGGTACAGAGCTGGTAACTGCAGTCTGTCGGAAAGTAGGGTGCAGGGCAATATTTATTCCTTGAATTTCATCAAGATAGCGATTAAAAAATATATATATATACAGCATTCAACGTATTCACTACTAGCAATGTGGGATGGTGTTGCCCGTCATGTTATGCAAGGAATTTTTTTTTTTGTTTGTTTTTCTAATACGTGTTATGATAGTGAAATATGGCGTAGGGTGTACATGTCAGAAAGGTATACACAGTTATACACAGATACATGCGCAAACACACACATATACAGGGAGACACACAGTGACAGACAGAGACGCATGCAACACATACATACACACTAGTGTTGAGCGAGCATGCTCGGCCGATGCTCGGATCGGCTCGAGCATCGCTCTGCTCGGCACATGGCGGTACTCGTACGAGTACCGCATGTGCTCGCCCGCCATGTTCGGGTCTCCTCCCCGCACGTTTTGCGGCTGCTGCGCAGCCAATAAACGTGCAGGGAGGCTCTGACATCGGTGTAATGCCAGCAGCCATGTTGGCTGCTGGCATTACACTGATTGGCTGGCCAGAACCCGTGGTCGGGTGCTGTATAGCACCTGACCAGCGAGTTCGGCTCAGTCTTAGCCAGGGAGAGCTGAGGATAGGAAGGGAAAGTCAGTGTAGGGAGGAAAAAAAGCAAAATTGTGAAAAAAAAGAACCAAAAGTCCTTTTTAGGACTACTGTGTGTGGGGGCAGCAGGTTATTTTGTGTGGGGGAAAAAAAAAAAAAAAAAAAAAAATATATATTCTGTTTAGTGTGCAAAGTTGCAGATTAGAGCACATTCTGTTTAGTGTGCACAGTTGCAGATTAGAGCACATTCTGTTTAGTGTGCAAAGTTGCAGATTAGAGCACATTCTGTTTAGTGTGCAAAGTTGCAGATTAGAGCACATTCTGTTTAGTGTGCAAAGTTGCAGATTAGAGCACATTCTGTTAAGTCTTCAAACTAAAATATCAAAGTCACATATTCCATTCAGTGTGCGTCGCCGCAGTTTAGCAGCACATTCTGTGTACTGTGCAGAGTTGCAGAATAGGAAGAAATACTGTTAAGTCTTCAAACTAAAATATCAAAGTCACATATTCCATTCAGTGTGCTTCGCCGCAGTTTAGCAGCACATTCTGTGTACTGTGCAGAGTTGCAGAATAGGAAGAAATACTGTTAAGTCTTCAAACTAAAATATCAAAGTCACATATTCCATTCAGTGTGCTTCGCCGCAGTGTAGCAGCACATTCTGTGTACTGTGCAGAGTTGCAGAATAGGAAGAAATACTGTTAAGTCTTCAAACTAAAATATCAAAGTCACATATTCCATTCAGTGTGCTTCGCCGCAGTGTAGCAGCACATTCTGTGTACTGTGCAGAGTTGCAGAATAGGAAGAAATACTGTTAAGTCTTCAAACTAAAATATCAAAGTCACATATTCCATTCAGTGTGCTTCGCCGCAGTGTAGCAGCACATTCTGTGTACTGTGCAGATTTGCAGAATAGGAAGAAATACTGTTAAGTCTTCAAACTAAAATATCAAAGTCACATATTCCATTCAGTGTGCGTCACCGCAGTTTAGCAGCCTATTCTGTGTACTCTGCACAGTTGCAGAATAGGAAGAAATACTGTTAAGTTTTCAAACTCAAATATTAAAGTCACATATTCCATTCAGTGTGTGTCACCGCAGTTTAGCAGCCTATTCTGTGTACTCTGCACAGTTGCAGAATAGGAAGAAATACTGTTAAGTTTTCAAACTCAAATATTAAAGTCACATATTCCATTCAGTGTGTGTCACCGCAGTTTAGCAGCCTATTCTGTGTACTCTGCACAGTTGCAGAATAGGAAGAAATACTGTTAAGTTTTCAAACTCAAATATTAAAGTCACATATTCCATTCAGTGTGTGTCACCGCAGTTTAGCAGCCTATTCTGTGTACTCTGCACAGTTGCAGAATAGGAAGAAATACTGTTAAGTTTTCAAACTCAAATATTAAAGTCACATATTCCATTCAGTGTGTGTCACCGCAGTTTAGCAGCCTATTCTGTGTACTCTGCACAGTTGCAGAATAGGAAGAAATACTGTTAAGTTTTCAAACTCAAATATTAAAGTCACATATTCCATTCAGTGTGTGTCACCGCAGTTTAGCAGCCTATTCTGTGTACTCTGCACAGTTGCAGAATAGGAAGAAATACTGTTAAGTTTTCAAACTCAAATATTAAAGTCACATATTCCATTCAGTGTGTGTCACCGCAGTTTAGCAGCCTATTCTGTGTACTCTGCACAGTTGCAGAATAGGAAGAAATACTGTTAAGTTTTCAAACTCAAATATTAAAGTCACATATTCCATTCAGTGTGTGTCACCGCAGTTTAGCAGCCTATTCTGTGTACTCTGCACAGTTGCAGAATAGGAAGAAATACTGTTAAGTTTTCAAACTCAAATATTAAAGTCACATATTCCATTCTGTGTTCGTCACCGCAGTTTAGCAGCCTATTCTGTGTACTCTGCACAGTTGCAGAATAGGAAGAAATACTGTTAAGTTTTCAAACTCAAATATTAAAGTCACATATTCCATTCAGTGTGTGTCACCGCAGTTTAGCAGCCTATTCTGTGTACTCTGCACAGTTGCAGAATAGGAAGAAATACTGTTAAGTTTTCAAACTCAAATATTAAAGTCACATATTCCATTCTGTGTTCGTCACCGCAGTTTAGCAGCCTATTCTGTGTACTCTGCACAGTTGCAGAATAGGAAGAAATACTGTTAAGTTTTCAAACTCAAATATTAAAGTCACATATTCCATTCAGTGTGTGTCACCGCAGTTTAGCAGCCTATTCTGTGTACTCTGCACAGTTGCAGAATAGGAAGAAATACTGTTAAGTTTTCAAACTCAAATATTAAAGTCACATATTCCATTCAGTGTGTGTCACCGCAGTTTAGCAGCCTATTCTGTGTACTCTGCACAGTTGCAGAATAGGAAGAAATACTGTTAAGTTTTCAAACTCAAATATTAAAGTCACATATTCCGTGTAAGATGAAGAAGGCGGGTAAAAAGGGACGGGGAAGTGGACGTGATCCTGATAGTTCAGGGCGCGGGTCAGGACGCGGAGAAACTGTGCCTGGTGCCAGAGCACAAGAAAGAAAGACATCCACCATACCTAGCTTCATGTCTAATTTTACAGGGCGTCGCAGGACATCACTCTCGAGGTCCGACCACTGCGAACAGGTGGTCGGTTGGATGTCAGCTGATACTGCTTCCAGTCGGTTAAGCACCACCCTGTCTTCCACCAAGTCCACTCTCAGTAGCCAAGAGTCTGGTCAACATAATCCTCACTCTGATCATCCTTCCTCCCACCATACACGGTCTGGTCAAAGAAGTGATCCCACACTGGGATATAGTGAGGAGCTCGTCTCATCACCAATCCTTCATTTGACCCTCTCTCCAAGCACGCTTGCAGAGGAACATGACATCTTGTGCCCTGATTCACAACCTCTAGAGGGTACCCAATCACAAGAAGATGACAGATGTAAACGGCATTTAAGGTCAAAGGAAGTAGTGGATGATGATGATGATGATGAGACACAGTTGCCATTAAATCAACCACTATTTCCGTCTCAAGACCTTGTTGAGGAGAATGTTATACAGTTGTCAATGACTGAGTATGTGGTGGGATCAAGACATGAGGAGGATGATCAGAGTGAGGAAGTGGAGGAGGACTTGGTGGACGATGAGGTGACTGACCCCACCTGGGAAGGTGTAGAGCCGAGCGATGACAGCAGTCCTGAGGGTGAGCCATCTGCAGCACCGCAACAGGCTGGAAGAGGCAGTGGTGTGGCTACAGAAAGAAGGCGGACCGCACCAAACCGGCCCGCAAATGTTCCACGGAGCACCCCCTTGCGTAAATCTACCTTGCCAAAGGGTAGGTGTTCCGCGGTATGGCGTTTTTTTAAGGAAAGTGCGGACGACAAAAGAATTGTAGTTTGCAACCTGTGCCACACCAGAATGAGCCGAGGCATGAACACTAGAAACCTCACCACCACCAGCATGATCCGACACATGGCATCCAAGCACCGTAATAAGTGGGAGGAACGCCTGGATCGCCCATCTGTGTCTGCAGGCCACACCACTGCCTCCTCTTCCCCTGTTTTCGGTGCCGGCCAATCGCCTGTCGAAGGCGCAGGCCCGCATACCTCCCGTCCTGCACCTGTAGCATCTGAAGCACCATCAGCGACCACATCCACTTCCCTGTCCCAGCACAGCGTCCAAATGTCGTTACCCCAGGCATTTGAGCGCAAGCGAAAATACCCAGCCACCCACCCACAGGCCATAGCACTAACCTCACACCTTTCCAAATTACTGGCCATCGAAATGCTGCCATTTAGGCTTGTGGACACTGAGTCCTTCCGCAGCCTGATGGCAGCAGCTGTCCCTCGGTACGCGGTCCCCAGCCGCCACTACTTTTCCCGGTGTGCCATCCCCGCATTACACCACCATGTGTCCCGTAACATCACCCGTGCCCTGACCAACGCAGTTACTGGGAAGGTCCACTTAACGACTGACACATGGACAAGTGCTTGTGGCCAGGGACGCTACATTTCCCTGACGGCACACTGGGTGAATGTCGTGGAGGCTGGGAGCGACTCGGACCCTGGGATGGCACGGGTGCTACCCACGCCGAGGATTGCGGGCCCTACCTCCATCAGGGTTTCCGCCAGCACCTACGTTATTGGCTCCTCCTCCTCCGTTTCCACCTCCGAATTCTCTACACGCAGCGCCACACCCCCATCAGCCAGTAGCTGGAAGCAGTGTAGCACTGCAGTGGGGAAGCGTCAACAGGCCGTGCTGAAGCTGATCTGCCTTGGGGACAAACAGCACACGGCCTCAGAGCTGTTGCAGGGGATTAGTCACCAGACCGAGCAGTGGCTCTCGCCACTCAACCTGCAACCAGGCATGGTTGTGTGTGATAATGGGCGTAACTTGGTGGCGGCTTTGGAGCTCGGCAAGCTCACACACGTACCATGCCTAGCGCATGTATTTAATTTAGTGGTTCAGCGATTTCTAAAAACCTACCCCAATGTGCATGATCTCTTGACCAAGGTGCGCCGCGTGTGTGCACATTTCCGTAAGTCATCTACAGCTTCGGCTGGCCTGTTGAAGCTGCAGCAGCGCTTACAATTGCCAGCTCACCGGCTGCTGTGTGACGTGAGCACGCGCTGGAACTCCACCTTCCACATGTTGGCCCGGCTTTGTGAGCAGCAGAGGGCAGTAGTGGAGTACCAGCTGTTACACGGTCGTCGCCTCTCCGTTCAACTTCCTGTAATCAGAAGTGAGGAGTGGGAATGGATGTCAGACCTCTGCGAGGTTTTACGCAATTTTGAGGAATCGACACAGATGGTGAGCGGCGATAACGCTATTATCAGTGTAACCATCCCACTTCTGTGTCTACTGAAACGCTCGCTGCTCACAATTAAAACCGACACTTTGCATGTGGAAGAGGTGGAAATGGGGGAGGAAGAGCTTACACAAGGTGATAGCCAGAGCACCCTCACTTCGTCTTCTCAGCGACAATTGGAGGAGGCGGAGGAGGAGGAGGAGGAGGAGGAGGAAGACACGGTTGCCTCCACTACAGAGGGTAGCCATGGAACTTTAGTTCCATCTCTTCAGCGTGGGTGGGCAGAAGAGGAGGAAGAGGATGAGGATATTGAGAGTCATCCTCCTGGTGAGGACAGCGAAATTTTGACTGTTGGTACTCTGGCACACATGGCTGACTTTATGTTAGGCTGCCTTTCCCGTGACCCACGCGTTGTACGCATTTTAGACAACACGGATTACTGGGTGTTCACCCTTCTGGACCCCCGCTACAAAGAGAATTTCTCATCTCTCATTCCTCCGGTGGAGAGGACAAGCAAAATGGTGCAATACCAGAAGGTTCTTGTTGAAAAATTGCTCCAAAATTTTCCATCTGACAACGCTGGCGGCAGAGTACGTGCTACCTTGGCCAACCGAGAAGGGGAGAAAAGGGGAGCACACAGCAGTTCCGACAAAGGCAGGGCAACACTCTCCAAGGCGTGGGACACCTTCATGACACCCCGCCAGCACCCTCACCCTGATGCGCAGCCTAGTGTCACAAGGAGGGAAAAGTTTTGGAAGATGGTGAAGGAGTACGTAGCAGACCGTGTCAGCGTCCTCAATGATCCCTCTGTGCCTTACAACTACTGGGTGTCCAAGCTGGACACGTGGTATGAACTGGCACTCTACGCCTTGGAGGTGCTGGCCTGCCCTGCCGCCAGCGTTCTGTCTGAGCGGGTATTTAGTGCTGCTGGTGGCATCATAACAGATAAGCGTATCCGCCTTTCCACCGACAATGCTGATAGGTTGACACTTATAAAAATGAACAAGGCCTGGATTTCCCCTGACTTCTCCACTCCACTGGAGGAAAGCCCCGGGGGAACATAAACTCACTTTACATGTGTTATTTACAATGATGTGAATACTCTGTATTCCCATTCACCCCTTCCACCCAAAAAACGGGTATATGGTTGACTCTTAATCTTCTCATCCTCCTCCTCCTCTTCCATATGCCCTGTGCTATAATTTTTATATAGGGCCAGCTCACCAGCGGGCCCTGTGATATAATTTTTATATAGGGCCAGCTCACCAGCGGGCCCTGTTTGACAATTTTTATATAGGTCAGCTCACCAGCGGGCCTTCTCATATAATGTTTTATTGGGTCAGCTCTCTAGCGGGCCCTCTCATATAATGTTTTATAGCGTCAGCTCACTAGCGGGCCTTCGCATATAATGTTTTATAGCGTCAGCTCACTAGCGGGCCTTCGCATATAATGTTTTATAGCGTCAGCTCACTAGCGGGCCTTCGCATATAATGTTTAGGATGGTCAGCTCTGCAGCAGACCCTCACCCATAATGTTTTAGATGGTCAACTCAGCGCACGTTTCCCTCTTAATCATGGCCTCAGTTCAATAAAATCAAGGAAATTTTTGGGAGAATTTGCCTCTGCGCACGTTTCCCTCTTAATCATGGCCTCAGTTCTGAAAATCAAGGAAATTTTTGGGAGAATTTGCCTCTGCGCACGTTTCCCTCTTAATCATGGCCTCAGTTCAGAAAATCAAGGAAATTTTTGGGAGAATTTGCCTCTGCGCACGTTTCCCTCTTAATCATGGCCTCAGTTCAGAAAATCAAGGAAATTTTTGGGAGAATTTGCCTCTGCGCACGTTTCCCTCTTAATCATGGCCTCACTTCAGAAAATCAAGGAAATTTTTGGGATAATTTGCCTCTGCGCACGTTTCCCTCTTAATCATGGCCTCACTTCAGAAAATCAAGGAAATTTTTGGGAGAATTTGCCTCTGCGCACGTTTCCCTCTTAATCATGGCCTCACTTCAGAAAATCAAGGAAATTTTTGGGATAATTTGCCTCTGCGCACGTTTCCCTCTTAATCATGGCCTCACTTCAGAAAATCAAGGAAATTTTTGGGAGAATTTGCAGATGATATACAAGTAAATATACAGCAAATATTGTTTGGTAACAATTTTTCGCCTAAAGTCGTTTTTATTTTCCTTTTTGTGTGTTTTACGGTCAGTCTGTAAAAATGGCGTACTACGGGCGAAAGATCGTTCCCAGCAGCGATGTTGGAGTCCAAGATGCATCCAGACATCCTCCCTATGCTGTCCCTGAACCATTTCTGTGGTGTTTCCATCCTTTTCTGCCCTTTTCCTATGGACCAGGCACCCTCCCCTCATCAGAGCAGGGGGTGCCTGGTGTAATGCTCGAGTCCTCCCATTGACTTCAATGGGGCTCGGGTGCTCGGCCGAGCACTCGAGCCTCAGGGGGTGCTCGGTCAGAGCACCCGAACACCCGAGCATTGGGGTGCTCGCTCATCACTAATACACACACATGCACTGACATACAAAAACAGTGACACACAGATACAAAGCAGAACATACATACATACAGTGTAAGCAGTGTGAGTAACATGCCTCCCAACATTTCAAATGGCCAAAGAGGCACACTTGTGTTTTAGGTGGTGTTACTGGGGGCGTGGCTGGTGGTGTATGTTAGAGAATTTTTAACCCTTTGAGTGCCAGGGGGTAAGCAATGAATTGCATACCCCTCTGGCACTGAAAAGATTAAGTTACTCTTTGTGCCAAAAATCACACCCCCATGGAATCACCCAATGGGCGCAGTAACTCCTCCTTACTGCCACCCCTGGGTGTGTTTTGCCAGACATAAAGTCTTCTTTAATATATATATATATATATATATATATATATGATAGATATAACATAACTATTAAGATAATCTTTATAGCGGTGATAGATCCTCTTTAAATAAAGATATGCAGGGAGCCAGCCAGTGTCTGGCTTTTCAAACAGGTGACATTTTTAATTCTCCATTTGGTTGGTCGCCCATTAGTGATGACAATTCAGTAGTGAGTCTTTCTAAAGAAAGGCACAAAAGCAAAATCATAGAGGACATTAGGATTTTCTGGGCAAAATAAGGTAAGTGGGGGGGGATTATTATGAGATGCGACTTCCCCTTTAAGATGGCCCACTATTTTACACTTTCACCTGGAGCCCAACAATAGATAAAACAACGCCCCTGGGTTGGATGTTAAGATTTGAATCAGCACAGAGAAAATGATCAAGGACACTTTGGGTCTATCTTATATTACCCTCTGGCTCATCTCATATTTTCAATATTTATGCACATAGAGAATGAAGAAATAGCCTATGTAATTTCGTCTGTAAGCCACATGACATTTGATTAAGATAAAGAACAATGGACAAATGTGATAATTATTACAAACGAGATGTGGAACTGCTTGAGGCAAATGGATGCCTTTAGAGCAGATCCACATATCTAGCTCAGCATAATTATTATCAATAATGCATGAAGTGTCAAAACATTCCACAGCCCTGAATAACAGGTAAGTGGCAGTTCCCAAGGCGTAGATAGAAGGGTGCTTTATGGCACAGCTGACACTACAACTCCATTCCTTGCTGGAATCAAATTCACTGAACAGTTCTACAGTTTTCTTAAGCCTTTGAGTGCCAGAGGGGTACGCAACGCATTGCTTTGCAATGCGTTGCGTACCCCCTCTGGCACTCAAAGGGTTAAAGGAGAAGTAACATCTAATAATAACCCCCACTTACATTACTTTGGCCAGAAAATTCTTTTTGTGTTCCTTAATTCAAGAGATAATGGTGTCAGTTGGTAAGGAGGCAGAAATGACAGTTGGTAGCAGGACCACAGTACACAAACACTGCCAATTGCACATGGTAACTTTAACCCTTTAAACCCTTTGCGTCCTGTGACGTACCTGGACCGTCACGCTGATCCGGCACTTAAGGATCAGTGACAGTCCTGGTACGTCACGTACTTTTACTTACTGCGCTCCTGCAGGAGCGCTGTGAGTAATACCGGGGACTGAACTTGATCGCTCCAAGACCGGAGCGATCTCTCTCAGTCCCTTGTTCGACGTGCCGGAACACGTGATCAGTCACGTGGGACGGCACGTCGAACTCGCCTATCTGGTCCTTAAAGGACCAGACACCCCGGGACCGCTGGTCCTTAAGGGGTTAAAGGCCAGAAGGCTGTGCAATGTATTGCGAAACTCTGGTCCGTAAAGTCAGCTTGTAAAGAAACATGCACACACATGAAAATAACTGAAGTTTAACCCCTTAACTCCCGATCCAGCAGCAGGCTGATGTTAAGAACCACTGCATTTTTTGTTCTCATCCCAATGAATTCTGGGATGTCAGAGCCACACTGCCATCCCAGGATTCCATAGTGTGCCAGAACTGTCACGCTCCTTAATGTCCGGACTGGCGTGACTGTCCTGGGACATCATATGTCATTAACCCCTTAATGATGCATGACGTACATGTACGTCATGAGGTTGCGGTCCCTAAAGGACCAAGGATGTATGTGTATGTCATGGAATTCCAGGCTGTTTGGGGAGTCCGGAATCGAATGGTTAAAAAAAAAAATGCTCTGTGGACCTTAAGTGACCGCATCGTGCGTGCGCGGTCAGTCCTTAAGGGGTTGAGTTTGACTGTTTTTTCCAATTCTGAACATTCATTAAAAGGATAGTAATGCTTAATATTTCAAAAATAAACATTGCAGGGTTTATCCTGTTGTGTAAAACATGAGTACTCCCACTGCTGAAAGATGTTTTATATAAAAGCTATTTCAGCTCAAGCTTCCATTTTGGATGCAATATCTCCATGATCTGTAACGTTTCAGTGGTGCTATTGTTACAATATAGTATGATGGTCTATGGTCAACTGACCGTAGCTCTCCATAGACTGATGTAGCAGCTGCACGACCATAATATTTCAGGCCGTAGAAATATTGCACCCAAAAAAATAAAAGTTTGAGCTGCAACAAAAATAAAACTTAATGCCCCCAGTCCCATCTCTCAAATCTTTATGGTTTGAGAGATATTCGGGACCAAAGTTCCCCACTCCCTTTCCTTTCCCAGACATCGGCACTTTAGCTGACTGCAGGGGAATCCGGTCCCGGGACCGCTGGAGGCTCTTCAACAGAGCTGAGATCTCGTTATTGAACAAGAAATCCTTCAATGGAACGGTCTACAAAGTGTGCTTGCAAATCAAGAAGTCATTCTTTTTAAATTGCGCTATTGTGGCTCTGCTGAAGAGCCGCTTGTCAGTCCCCGGACCAGGAACTTCTGCTGTCAGCTTACAGGTGACGTCAGGAGAAGAGGAGGGAGAGGAAAACTTTAACGGGTGATATCTCTCAAACCATAGCGGTTTGAGAGATAGTATTTGTGTCATTTAGCTAATTTTTTTAAGTTCTACATAACTGTAAAAAATGTTATGGGACATTACTGTCCCTTTAAGGTGAATTTACACCATTCAAAGCATTAATTCTTTTGGGGAATGTGTTACTTACTGGTAAGAAGGGAGATATATTACTCTCTGGCATAATTATGTCTAATTTCTGTCTCTTTCTTGATTTACTGCTTCAAGGATACAGCTGACAGTTACTATGCCTTTCACTGACTTTTCTCAAGGGTAGCCATTTTTTCAATGGTTTTAATAAATATTCAAGGACACATTAATGAATTTACTGACATCACAAGGTTCTTTTTTTAACCCTTGTAACCCCAGTCCTTATTTCCGAAGTGCTGTTCAGCGTTTCAGAAGCAGTTAGTCACACCAGTTGAGAAATGAGATCAATCTGTGAGCACAAGATTCATTACAAACGCATTTATCACAGTCACTTTTGAGTGGATTGGTTCCACGAAATTTAATTAGTGCTGGATATCACAGTAAATAGTAAGTCAGCGCAGTGCCCTATGTGTACACAGAAATCTCTTATCCCTTTGAGCACCAGAAGTGGTATCCAATGCATTGCAAGGCAAACAAAGCATTAAAGGGATAGTAATACTTCGTTTTATCTTTGTTTTATTTTGTAAGCATTAAAAAACACGAAGAATGATATAAGTCTTATCTCTCAGACCTTTATGGTTTGAGAGATATTCACAAGCAAAGTTTCCCCCTCCTGCCCCTTTTACCTAGTGTAAGCCATCTCTTCTCAGATGTGGAATCCAGTCCATAGACCAGACAGATAGCAGCAGGGGACAATCTTCTTCCTATGAGAACAATGAAAGCCCTGCCCCCCTTGACAAGTTTTTCAGGTTTTTCCCCTTATCTTAATTGAAGATTGTCCCTCTCTGCAGTCTACCTGGGCACCTCCCTTCTGATCTGGCTGAGCAGTATTACATTAGTAAAAGGGACGGGAGGGGGATACTTTATCATTGAATTACTCTTGAACTACAACTCTGACAGAATTTAAATAACACTCTCCAAAGTCCAAATACTATGATGATTAATTAGAGCTGCTTTTATTATGAAACATTACTATCCCTTTAACTCCTGAAATTCCTTGGTGCCAGCCAGTATTAAAGGGATAGTAATATTTAAAATGTAAAAAAATATACGTTGTAGGATTTATCACCTTAAAAAAAAAAGGTACTCCCACTGCGGTAAGGTGTTTTATTCAAAAGTTATTATAGCTCAAACTTGAATTTTTAAGGTGCAGTATCTCAGTGGCCTGAAATTGTACAGTGGCCCCATTGCTACACCATCCTATGGACAGATCTGGTCGATTGACCATAAATCTCCATAGGATGGTGTAGCAACAGCGCCACTGTACAGTTTCAGGCCACTGTGATATTGCACCTAAAAATTCAAGTTTGATCTGTAATAACTTGTGAATAAAAGACCTTTCAGCAGTGGGCGTGCCATTGTTTTGCTCAGACAGATAAACCCTACAACATAGTTTTTTGAAGATTTTAAGTATTAATATCCCTTTAACTAATTACCCACCTAGATGGAAACGTGTTAAAGGTACAATTCAGCAAAGTAAGGATATGCACTATAGGGGAGAAATGAAAATTCTCATAGATTTAACCCACTGATTGCCAGAGAGTGGTTAGGCACTAAGGCGTGATAAAGAGGTGATAAAGTGTAGAGTATATCACTTCTCCAGTTCTTGTGTTATTCTATAGAGCCCAAAGGCATAACTAGAAGCCACTAGGCCCTGGTGAAGACACTGCCATGGCCCTACCCCCCAAACACATTGCCCCCCAATCTCCACATTGCCCCCTCAATCTCCACTTTGCCACCCCATTGCCCCCCAATCTCCACCACATCTCTACATTGCCACCACTTTGCCCCCAATCTCCACATTGCCACCATATCTCCACATTGCCCCCAATCTCCACATTGCTACAATATCTACACATTGCCCCCCATCTTCACATTGCCCCACAATCTCCACATTGCCCCACAATCTCCACGTTGCCCACCATCTTCACATTGCACCTCCAATCTCCACTGCCACCATATCTCCACATTGCCCACCATCTTCACATTGCACCTCCAATCTCCACTGCCACCATATCTCCACATTGCCCACCATCTTCACATTGCACCTCCAATCTCCACATTGCCCCCACATTGCCCCCGAATCTCCTCATTGCCCCCCTGATAGTCTCTGGAGACTCTGGAGATCTTAGTACATTGGCTACATAGAATAAAATAGGAACTGAAGAAGTGATATCAATGGAGAAGTTATCTCTGCATTATCACCTCTTTATCACGCCTTAGTGCATAACAACCCTTGGATTGCAATTCATTGGATACCTTTCTGGTGCACAGTGGGATACATGAGACTTTTAACCTCTTGAATGCTAAATAATACTCCCCCTCCACAAATACACAAATACACACACTTACCTTACTAATGTAGAAAAACCTAATGGCCCTTATGAATTTACCCTTGCTCTTTGGTACAAGAGATCTTCAGTCAGTGTTGGATATCATGTTCATGGAGGTGGACATTACAGTTGCTGGTAGGAACACAGAACACACAACACATTGTAAGATAACCCTCTATTCCTTTGAGTGCCAGAGGGGTATGCAACGCATTGCTCTGCAAATAAAAATTACCCCAGAATTTCCATTCCAGATTAATTAAGGTAAAGATGTCACATTTCATGCTATGGAGCTACCACACCAAACAAAAAAAAAAGATTTGAGGTGTGATAACTTCTGAATGAAGCACCTCCGAATAGGGGTGTGTGGGGGGTGGAGTATCTTTGTTTTACGCAGCAGGAGAATCCTTACAAAATATAGAATTTTGCTTATGACATAACAGTAACATCACGGGAGAAACTAACTAAGGTGTGGTAAAGAGGTGATAAAGTGGAGATGACTTTTCCTGTGATATCACTCCTCCAATTCCTATGTTTTCCATGGAGCCTATGCACTAAGATTTCTCCAAATGTTATTGCATAGGATCCGTAGAATAACATAGGAACTGGAGAAGTGATATCACTGGAGAAGTTATATCCACTTTATGACATCTTTATCACACCTTAGTGTATCACCCCCATGATGTCATTATTATGTAATAAGCAAAATTCTAGATTTTGTAAGGATGCTCCTGCTGTGTAAAACAAAGATACCCCCCACCCCGCTCAGAGGTGCTTCATTCAGAAGTTATCACAGCTCAAAGTTTATTTATTTATTTATTTATTTATTGGTGTGGTACCTCCATGGCCTGAAATCTGACATCGCTACCTTGATTTATCTGAAAAGTGAGCTAGAATATTCATGGGTCCTGATTGGTCTTTCATGCCCCAGTCTGACACTGATGTTCACAGAAGTAAGCACATTGTGTACTGAAGGTGTAATTTAATAAGACAGAGGTGCAATTTGGGAGCAAACTATAACAGAGAAACAGAAATGGCCATTGATTTAAAGGGATAGTAATACTTAAAATGTAAAAAAATATATGTTGTATGTTTTATCCCCCTGAGTAAAACAAGAGTAAAACAATTTGCATATGCAAATTGCCCTTGGGACTAGTCACCCTAAGGGTAACAGGGTAATCCAGACGTGGACCCCTTGCTCACAGTGCCTAGAGAGATCAGCTGCACCTCACTGACGAGGCCCAACAAGGTCGAAACGTACGTCTGGGGTTGGCTGCTTCTCTTGTTCAGAGAGGAATTGCCTGGCATTTCGTGGCTGGACTGCCTTTTGGTAGGATCAGTATGATATGCTTTAGGATATTTTCTCTCTGTGAAAGGCACTAGTGAGCTAAAAGAGATTGCACCCTGGGTAGGATACTTATCCTATAGAGCCTCATCACTTTGAGGGCAGGCTCGTTCCTAGTTGAGCATCTCTGACTAGCTCTTTTGCATATGCAAATTGCCCTTAGGACTAGTCACCCTAAGGGTAACAGGGTAATCCAGACGTGGACCCCTTGCTCACAGTGCCTAGAGAGATCAGCTGCACCTCACTGACGAGGCCCAACAAGGCTGAAACGTACGTCTGGGGTTGGCTGCTTCTCTTGTTCAGAGAGGAATTGCCTGGCATTTCGTGGCTGGACTGCCTTTTGGTAGGATCAGTATGATATGCTTTAGGATATTTTCTCTCTGTGAAAGGCACTAGTGAGCTAAAAGAGATTGCACCCTGGGTAGGATACTTATCCTATAGAGCCTCATCACTTTGAGGGCAGGCTCGTTCCTAGTTGAGCATCTCTGACTAGCTCTTTTGCATATGCAAATTGCCCTTGGGACTAGTCACCCTAAGGGTAACAGGGTAATCCAGACGTGGACCCCTTGCTCACAGTGCCTAGAGAGATCAGCTGCACCTCACTGACGAGGCCCAACAAGGCCGAAACGTACGTCTGGGGTTGGCTGCTTCTCTTGTTCAGAGAGGAATTGCCTGGCATTTCGTGGCTGGACTGCCTTTTGGTAGGATCAGTATGATATGCTTTAGGATATTTTCTCTCTGTGAAAGGCACTAGTGAGCTAAAAGAGATTGCACCCTGGGTAGGATACTTATCCTATAGAGCCTCATCACTTTGAGGGCAGGCTCGTTCCTAGTTGAGCATCTCTGACTAGCTCTTTTGCATATGCAAATTGCCCTTGGGACTAGTCACCCTAAGGGTAACAGGGTAATCCAGACGTGGACCCCTTGCTCACAGTGCCTAGAGAGATCAGCTGCACCTCACTGACGAGGCCCAACAAGGCCGAAACGTATGTCTGGGGTTGGCTGCTTCTCTTGTTCAGAGAGGAATTGCCTGGCATTTCGTGGCTGGACTGCCTTTTGGTAGGATCAGTATGATATGCTTTAGGATATTTTCTCTCTGTGAAAGGCACTAGTGAGCTAAAAGAGATTGCACCCTGGGTAGGATACTTATCCTATAGAGCCTCATCACTTTGAGGGCAGGCTCGTTCCTAGTTGAGCATCTCTGACTAGCTCTTTTGCATATGCAAATTGCCCTTGGGACTAGTCACCCTAAGGGTAACAGGGTAATCCAGACGTGGACCCCTTGCTCACAGTGCCTAGAGAGATCAGCTGCACCTCACTGACGAGGCCCAACAAGGCCGAAACGTACGTCTGGGGTTGGCTGCTTCTCTTGTTCAGAGAGGAATTGCCTGGCATTTCGTGGCTGGACTGCCTTTTGGTAGGATCAGTATGATATGCTTTAGGATATTTTCTCTCTGTGAAAGGCACTAGTGAGCTAAAAGAGATTGCACCCTGGGTAGGATACTTATCCTATAGAGCCTCATCACTTTGAGGGCAGGCTCGTTCCTAGTTGAGCATCTCTGACTAGCTCTTTTGTTAAAACAAGAGTACTCCCACTGCTGAAAGGTGTTTCATTCAAAAGTTATTAATTTGCAAAGTTGAATTTTTTAGGTGCAATATCACAGTGGCCTAAAATTGTACAGTGGCGCTGTTGCTACACCATCCTATGGATATTTATGGTCCCGGGACCAGAGCTGTCCATAGGATCGTGTAGCAGCAGTGTCACTGTACAATTTCAGGCCACTGTGATATTGCACCTAAAAAATTCAACTTTGAAAATTAATAACTTTTGGATGAAATACATTTCAGCAGTGGGAGTACTCTTGTTTTACTCAGGGGGATAAACCCTACAACATATTTGTTTTACATTTTAAGTATTACTATCCCTTTAAATGGGACTTTTAAGCCTTTGAATGCTGGAGCCAGTCAGATAGCTCCATGGTAAATTCCCTGTTCAAACCTCATGGTTGCAGGTTCAAATCCCAGCAGGGTCAACTCATCCTTCTGACCTCAATAAATGAGTGCCGTTGATTGGGTAATAACAACCCCTATTATTTCAGCTGCAGATTTGGTTAATTATGAGTATGTGCGCTGAAAGAGCTTTGATTCCCACTGGGAGAAAGGAGCTATATAAATACTAGTTGTTATTATTATAGAGGGGTCTCCAACGCATTGATTTGTTAAAACCCCTATCAGTAGGAAATGTTGATTTGTACCATGTCGTATAGTTGGTTTGCCCCCAAACTGAGCATTTTGTTAGTTTGAATTCAATAATAATTAGAAACATTTATGGAGTTATGCGCTCGTTACCTCTCAGCCAATCAGGGGTCAAGACCCCACCCCATTTAAATCAATATGTGTATTTTTTCAGTACGGTGCATTTTATTTTAACCTGGATTGTACCAATTTTGATTCGTAAACATGCCTCACTGTCTATTACTTTTTTTGTCATTTTTGTTTGTACTGTAGATTGGAACGTGTCTCTGCTCAGAGATGATACCCGGTGATATAGGTCCATGTCTCTTCAGCATATGTATGCGCATCATCCTGACCGTGCAGATCCTGACAATGTGGGTCTCTGTCACGGTGTGCTGGTTCAGGACACCTACCACCCATGGGACTTCCTGAGTCTTCTGTATACAGTATAACAAAATCTGTTATCTAGAAAACAGAAGTGAATGCACAAAGAAATAGAGAGGTTATTATGAGCAATAGAGAAAAAGAAGGGTTATGAGCACCATTAGGGGAAATTATAGGGAGGTGTTATATGGAGAAATAGGAGGAGTTATAGGGAGGAGATATAGGGAGTGGTTATTATGCACAATCGGAAGAGTTATAGGGAGGGGTTTTATGGAGCAGTAAGAGGAGTTATAGTGATGAGTTATATGGAGTAATAGGAGGAGTTATAGGAAGAGGTGATATCATGCAATAGGAGGAGCTACAGGGAGGGGATATATAGCAAAATAAGAGGAGTTATAGGAAGGGTTTATATGGAGCAATAGGAGGAGTTATAGGGAGGAGTTGTATAGAACAATAGGAGGAGTTATAGGGAGGGGTTATATGGAGCAATAGGAGGAGTTATAGGGAGGAGTTATATGGAACAATAGGAGGAGTTACAGGGAGGGGTTATATGGAGCAATAGGAGGAGTTATAGGGGGGTTATATGGAGCAATAGGAGGAGTTATAGAGAGGAGTTATATGGATCAATAGGAGGAGTTATAGGGAGGGGTTATATGGAACAATAGGAGGAGTTATAGGGAGGAGTTATATGGAGCAATAGGAGGAGTTATAGGGAGGAGTTATATGGAACAATAGGAGGAGTTATAGGGTGGAGTTATACAGAACAATAGGGGGAGTTATAGGGAAGGGATATATGGAACAATAGGAGGAGTTATAGGGAGGGGTTATATGGAGCAATAGGAGGAGTTATAGGGAAGAGTTATATGGAGCAATAGGGGGAGTAATAAGGTTTGCTGTAGAAATGCACCTCTTTAGCTTGATAAATAAGGACCCTATACGTTCTACAAACAGAGTTCCATGAAGCATTTAGGGCCATATTCAACCAGCTAATCTACTGCAATACTGGAGGATGCCAACTGCCCCACAAAGGGACAAATGAAAATTCTCCAAATCCCCAATGAATTAAATGATCGATTTAACCCCCTTGAATACTAGGGAGGTCACAACACATTGCTTTGCAACATGTAGGAGACCTTTCTTATATTCAAGTGGCTGAATCCTGGGAATGCCGGAGGGGTAGCTGTCGCTACTTCTCTGGCTCTCAGGAGGTTAAAGGGCAATTTAATTCAATGGGAATTCTCATTTGTTTCCTGTGGTACTGATGGTATGCGCCAGAATTGCACCTATTTACCCAGCTGAATACAACCATTAGAGTGTCCGTATATTCGTGACGGATTGTGAGACATACTACTGCCTCTAGTTGCTTTCCTACCACATCTTACAGATAACGGGAAGGAAAGTGTTAAACTGACAAGTGCATCAGCATCTGGACCCGCTCAGTGGTACATAACGTTTAATCCTTATCTCAGCTTAATTAGTGTGCGCTCTGATTAACAGCCGTGTACATTAGCATGTGGGTCCTGTGTACTGTTTGTTACCAATATTAACCTTGTACAGTAACAGGGGTCTGAAACACTGATATCGACCACATTGATTTTACATTAGAATTGAGGACTTTTTTAAAATAATTGACTTTACAATAAATTACTTGCTTGGAATATAGAAAAAAAAATAAAAACAGGCAAAAATTAAATGGAACCACACAATGTTTTTAATGGGATAGTAACGTTTCACAAATACAACAGCTCTAATTAATCTTCATAGTATTTGGAGAGTGTTATTTCAGTACTGTCAGATTTGTAGTTCTAGAGTAATTGAATGATAAAGTATCCCCCTCCCGCCCCTTTTACTGATGTAACACTGCTCACCTCAGATGTGGAATCTGGTCTCTTGACCAGACAGGTCACAGCAAGGGACAATCTTCTTACTGTGGACATAAGGAAAGTCCTGCCCCCTTGACAGGTTTTTCAGGTTTTCCCTTTTGCTCATTGAAGATTGTCCCTCTCTGCAATCCATCCGGACAGTCTTGCTGCTCTGAGGGGAGCAGTGTTACATCAGTAAAAAGGATGGGAAGGGGATATTTTATCATTCAATTACTCTTCAACTACAACTCGGACAGTATTGAAATAACGCTCTCCATGACCCAGATACTATGAAGATTAATTGGAGCTGCTTTTATTGTGAAAGATTACTATCCCTTTAAAGGAGAACTAATATGTAATAATAACCTACACTTACCCTACGTTGGCCAGAAAGTCCTGATGGCCCCTATGAATTTTAACTCTCGCTTCTTGGTTTCTGAGATAAAAATTTCAATCCATCAATCCATGGATATCATGTCTATGGAGGAGGAGGACATGACAGTTGTTAGAAAGACCACAGGTTCTCAAATGCTTCTCAATGAACATGGTAATCTTAACTTTTCAAAGACCAGAATGCATTGCACACCCCTTTGATCCTTAAAGGGATAGTAATACTTGAGTATTACTACTCCCTATAGTAAAGTCCTATTAAAAATAAATGTATTGTCCCCAGTGTCATTGAGAGATATTCGCTCCTAAAGTTGCCCTCTCTCTCCCCCTTCCCCGAAGTCAACGTTGTAGCTGACTGAAGGGAAATCCGGTCATAGGTCATCAGGCGGCTCTGCAGCATTGCCGCGATCACGTTAATTAAAAAAAAAATCTTTCACTAAAACGGTCTTCTACGTGTGCTTGCAAACCAAGCACAAACCAAGCACACGTAGAAGACCATTTCAGTGAAAGTTTTCTTTTTTATTAACGCTATCGCGGCTGTGCTGGAGAGCCGCCTGAAAGTCGTACGACTTGCTTCCCTGCAGTCAGCTAGAACGCTGACCACAGGGAAGGGGGAGGGAGGGGGGAACTTTGAGCACTATCATCTCTCAAACCATAAAGGTTTGAGAGATGACACTGGGGGCAATATATTTATTTGTAATAGGACTTTACTATAGGGATTAGTAATGCTTAAGTATTACTATCCCTTTAAAACAGTTTAGTAGGCTCAGCAACTGTCATGTCGGCCTCCATGTCCATGACAATCAGGAACTGGGATTGAAAATGGTATTTCTTGAACCAAGGAGAAAGTTCAAAATACCTTGGGGCTAGGGTGACCACATGTCCCTGATTGCCCAGGACAGTCCCTGATTTTAAAAGTGTGTCCCTTGTCCCTGGCAGCTCCCTTCAGGGACAATACAAAGTTCCAGAATGAAGACTCCAGGGAACAGCACTGTCCATTGCCTATTGTAACAGGAAGTTATACCTCTGCTGGGCTATAGGAAAATGGCCTCCAGACAGAGATCTAAACACTAGAGGCAGACCTGAGCTTCGATCCTGACATCAAACATGAGTTTATGTGCAATTTTGTTGTAGTGTAATGCTAGTCTAAGGCTTTGGTAGTGCTGTGCATTTTCTTGTAGCCTAAAACAAGCATTGCTTTCTATTATAGCAATGTTTATGTGCCAGACAAAAAGCAAGTTTGCCCCCTGATATATAATGTCCCCTGCCGTATATTTGCCCTAGAGCTGAGGACATGTATTGTGCTGCTCTCATCTCGAAAGTGGACACATATTCTGCTGCTGTCATCTGGACAATGTCCCTGAATGGCAGAATGGAAATGTGGTCACCCTATTGGGGCCATTAGGATTTTCTGGGTGTAGTAAGGTAAGTGGGAGGTTGTTATCATGAGATGTTAGGTCTCCTTTAATGATGAACTGGATGTGCTGGAAAAAAGAACTAAAGTAGGCTGACCAGACCTCACCTTTAACCGGGGACGCATAGGAGAAATGCATACTGCAGGACTGCATTGATTTCAGTGAAGTACTGCAAAATGGCTATTTCCTATGTGTCCCCGGTTAAAGGTGAGATCTGGTCAGCCTACACTAAAGGAATAACCAAAGAAGAAACCACACATTCAAATGAAGTTTAAAATAATAAAAATAAAAAAAAGACATGTATTAACCCTGAGTGCCAGGGCAGTATCCAAGGCAACCTCCCTGGCACTCAAAGGGTTACTTATAAATTTGAATTTACAAACAACAACATTTTGGTCCCCAGGGAAACCTTTATAACTCACATGACAAGTTCATGGCTCCCTGCAGAACACACCCGGGATGGCAGTTACATACCTCCCAACATTTCAAATTGCCAAAGAGGGACACTTGTGTTTTAGGGGGGTGTTGCTGGGGGTATGGCTGGTGGGCGGGGCATTACCGAGAATTTTTAGGCTATTTCATGACCTACTGAGACCTCCTTGTGTAACCTAATAAATGACGTATAACAAGATCAAAGTATTTTATTTACACACACTAATTTATAAACACAAATACTGATGTTGAAACAAACATTAATGTGAGTTTTATTGCTGTGGAGCAATGTGATACACTTATATATACACCACACTGTCTGATTTCCTAAAAAGAGGGACATCAGGGTGGGAAACAGGGACAGAGGGATTTGGGTCTAAAAGAGGGACTGTCCCTCCTAAAGAGGACCACTTGGGAGGTATGCAGTTAGATGGAGTTAATGCATTCTGAGATATGTAGTCTTGCTTTACTAGGTAGTGAGCTATTTCCTGGCAGATCAGAACTACAAGTCCCAGCACACTTGTATTCATACCCGCAAACGTTCATTTGTGGAGTCTCCGGAGGGGGCTCCTCTGATGCAGCTGGGGAGTTCAGTTGCCACAAATCATGGGAAAAAGGGTGTGACGTTTACTTGAAAGTTGGGGCAGGGCTTACCGGGGCATCACACAAGTGGGCGGGAAATGGGAGGAACTGGGTGGAGAAGGAGGAAGAATCAGCCTCTGCCCCGGAGACCCGGTAATGCACTCTCAAAACCTGAGTCTATGGGGTAAATCCACAGAGTTTCCAGGTATTTCTGTGATCAAAACATGCATCAAAATAACTCAACTTGATAATTTTCCCAGAACAACACCAATGCACTGCAATGCGATGCATACTCCTCTGGCACTCAAAGGGTTAATGGAAGTGGCAGCAACTGGTCTCTGTCAACAAAAAAGGGAGTCTGACACAAGATATTAGCGACAGCACCAGCAGGGCCTCTGTCTGTGACCCATCACTTGCAGCCAGGGCCCCTCATATTGGCATGAGCCCAAAGCAGTAGCCTAGGTTGCCATAATAGATTATCTGACCCTGGGCATACCTGGCATCCGCTTGGTACAGCCTGTTTCAGGGTGCCTCAGTGTGGGTTCCAAACAATCCCAGTTTTACAGAATGGAACCAATTTAATTGTGTGGTCAGATAGTCAGGAACGGGGGAGGCAGATCTGGGTGCACTACTCATACATATGCATATCTTCTAACATTTCATATGTCCAAAGAGTGACACTTGTGTTTTAGGTGGTGGCACTGGGGGGCAGGATTAGTGGGCTAGGCATTACTGAGAATTTTTAGGTAACTACATGACCTATAGTCAGCTCTTTAGAAGACCAAAGTATTTTATGTACATAGATTAATATATATAAACACATAAATTGAAGTTTAAACAAACATTATTGTGAGTTTTATTGTTGTAGAGCAATGTGACACACTTCTATACACACCACATAGTCTGATCTCCTAAAAAGAAGGACATCAGGGTGGGAAAGAAGGACAGAGGGATTTCGGTCTCAAAGAAGGACAGTCCCTCCTAAAGACGGACACGTGGGAGTATGGACCTCTAATATATTTTAAAGTGGGATACTTTGGAGGTATGGACCCCTAATATCTCCTAAAGAGGGACACTTGAGATGTATGGACCTCTAATTCATTTAAAGAGGGACACTTGGGCGATTTGAACCCCTAATATATCCTAAAAAGGGATACCTGGGAGATATGAACCCCTAACATCTTCTAAAGAAGGAAACTTGGGAGGTATGGACCTCTAATATCATTTAAAGAGGGACACTTGGGCTGTATGGACCCCTAATATCTCCCAAAGAGGGACACTTGGTAGGTATGGACCCCTAGTGTCTCGCAAAAAGGGACACTTGGGAGGTATGTGACAGTCGCTGGTTTGGTCACGAATAGCAAGGAAGGGACAGGACAATTAAAACTACACTTAAAGCGTAACTAACACCCCTGATTAAAGTTGGCCCAAATAAATACCCATCTGGCGACTAGCTGCTCACTAACGCTAGTCGCCAGAAATATTACCTGGACATCTTTCCATAGTGACGTCTGTGCGCCTGCGCTGTCAGTCCCTTTTGGAGCCGAACGGCTCATAGCAACTCGTCCTAGAGGACTGAAAGAGCAGGTGTGGAGACGTCACTATGGAAAGATGTCTGTGCTGTTTCCTGCCTGTCAGTCCGGGAACAGTGTACAATTCTCAAACACCAGGTAATATTTCTGGCGACTAGCGTTAGTGAGCAGCTAGTCGCCAGATGGGTATTTATTTGGGCCAAATTTACTCAGGGGTAGTAGTTCCGCTTTAAGAGGATCCTAAATGTTAATCTACATCTGGGGTACTCAATTCAAAGTCCGAATTGGGGCCTCCGGAGTTCTTAAAGCTGCCCTGTAAATATTTGCTATAGCAATAGAATCTCGCAGCTTGTTAGTAGTCACAATGGTAATGCAATTACCATGGAAACAAGGTATAAAATCTTCAGGTGTCAGTTTACCCTTTGAGTGCCAGATGGGTGACCATGTATTTATCTTCATTGTGTTTCACCTTGCATCTGGCACTGAAAATGGTTAAAGTGGGGGCAGTGTTTCAGCCAATGAGGTGCCAGGAGGCAGGGAAAACTTGACATTACCGGTGGGTAAAGATATTATCTCCTGCCTCATCAATGCAACACTGTACTTAGCCATAGATAGATACTAATTAAGATCCATTAACGCCCTGTGCTGCTCTTATTTCGTCCTCAGCTAGTAAGTTGTGGAGTCTGAAGACATTTTGTTTCATATAAACAGCAGCAACATGGAGGTATAGAACATGATGGCAGATAAGAACCAACTGGTCCATCTAGTAGTCAGGCCATTTCCCTGATTATTTGACATCTTGCGGACCAGAGAGGTGTCCAACCCATTGCATTGCAATGTGTTGTGCACCACACTGATTCTCAATGTGCTAAAATGTCTGACTTATTTAAAGGGACAGTAATGTCCCATAAAAAATGCTTAGAGTTTTGTAGAGATTAAAAAAAATGATATGCCACAAATCCTATCTCTCAAACCGCTATGGTTTGAGAGATATCTTCCATTAAAGTTCCTCTCTCCCTCTCCTTCTTCTGACGTCAGCTGTAAGCTGACAGCAGGAGCTGCTGGTCCTGGGACCGATAAGTGGCTCTTCAGCAGAGCCGCAATAGCGCAATTTAAAAAGAAATACTTCACTGGAATGGTCTACAAAGTGTGTCTGGTTTGCAAGCACACCTTTTAGACCGTTCCAAAGAAGCAATTCTTTTTAAATCGAGCTATTTCAGCTCTGCTGAAGAACCTTTTTGTGTACTTTAGCGGAGGATTTCTCTTAAACCATAGCGGTTTGAGAGATAGGATTTGTAGCATATCATTTATTTTTTTAAGCTCTACAAAACTATAAGAATTATTTATGGGACATTACTGTCCCTTTAATCCCCAGAAAAAGCACTATAGCCATAGCTGGGAAAATAAGATGAAAGTGATATTTTTAAAAATAGTATCCCTTAACCCTTCGTGGGTGTCCTTTTAAAAGTGTGTGATATGAAAGGGCTCATTCAGTAGGTCGCATAGTTTAAAATGGTGACATTAGAATCTCGCCATGCATACAAAGCGCGAGATTCTCATGTCACTCTGTATACAGCTATGCAGGAACACCAGGCTGAGTTAAAAGTAGAGTAATAGGGAAGCTGAGTTTATGTCACAGGGATGTCTAATTTTGCCCACAGTCGTGTCTCTCTCTGTGATTTCTGGAGCTCCACCCTGTCAGAGTTACGGTGGCAGAGTTCAACGCAATACCTCTCTGGCACCGAAAAGGTTATGAAAAGTAATTACTCTGACAGAGTGAAGCTCCATACCTCACAGAGAAAGAGACAGCTGTGGGTAAAATTAGACATCCTAGCAACATAAACCCAGCTTCCCTATTACTTTATTTTTAACTCAGCCTGACGTTCCTGCATAGCTGTACTATATACAGAGAGATATGAGAATCTTGCGCTTTGTACACATGGCCCAGCATGGTGTTCCTGCAAAGCTGTATACAGAGCGACATGAGAATCTCGTGCTTTGTATGCTTGGCCCAGCCTGGTGTTCCTACATAGCTGTATACAGAGCGACATGAGAATCTTGCACTTTGTATGCCTGGCCCAGCCTGGCGTTCCTACATAGTTGCATACAGAGCGACATGAGAATCTTGCACTTTCTATGCATGGCCCAGCCTGGTGTTCCTGCATAGCTGTATACAGAGAAACATGAGAATCTCGTGCTTTGTATGCCTGGCCCAGCCTGACGTTCCTGCAAAGCTGTATACAGAGCAACATGAGAATCTTGCTTTGTATGCCTGGCCCAGCATGGCATTCCTACATAGCTGTATACAGAGCGACATGAGAATCTCGTGCTTTGTATGCCTGGCCCAGCATGGCATTCCTACATAGCTGTATACAGAGCAACATGAGAATCTCATGCTTTGTATGCCTGGCCCAGCCTGGCTTTCCTACATAGCTGTATACAAAGCAGCATGAGAATCTCACGTCTTGTATGCATTTCGCCATTTTAAACAATGCAACCTGCTGAATGCGCCCTTTCGTATCACACACTTTTAAGTGCGACATTTTCAAAGTGAGCCCCCTTTGTATGCCAGAGGGATGTGAACGCATGCGTTCCATACTCCTCTGGCACTCAAAGAGTTACAACTCTCCAGAATGTGAGTGTTATTGCTGTGGAGCAATGCCACAACTCCTAAATGTCCCTGTTTAGGATGGATAGTCCCATTTTGAGACCCAGCGCCCTCTGTCCCTCTTTCCCACCCTGGTGTTCCTCTTTTCAGGAGATCAGATTATGTGGTGTGTGTATAAGTGTATCACTTTGCTCCACAGCAATATAACTCACATTAAAGGGATAGTACTGTTTCATAATAAAAGCAGCTCTAATTAATCATCATAGTATTTGGACCTTGGAAAGTATTATTTCAGTTCTGTCAGAGTTGTAGTTCAAGAGTAATTCAATGATAAAGTATCCCCCTCCCTCCCCTTTTACTGATGTAACACTGCTCAGCCAGAGCAGAAGGGAGGTGACCAGGTAGATTGCAGAGAGGGACACTCTTCAATTAAGATAAGGGAAAAACCTGAAAAACTTGTCAAGGGGGCAGGGCTTTCATTGTTCTCATAGGAGGAAGATTGTCCCCTGCTGTTATCTGTCTGGTCTATAGACTGGTTTCCACATCTGAGAAGAGATGGCTTACACTAGGTAAAAGGGGTGGGAGGGGAAACTTTGCTTGTGAATATTTCTCAAACCATAGAGGTTTGAGAGATAAGACTTATATTGTTCTTCATATTTTTTTAATGCCTACAAAATAAAATAAAGATAAAATGAAGTATTACTATCCCTTTAATATTTGTTTAAATGTCAGTATATGTGTTCATAAATGAGTCTGTGTAAAAAAAAAAAAAAAATACTTTGGTCTTGCTCTAAATCGTTTATTCAGTTACACAAAGAGGTGTTGATAGGTCATGAAATAACTTAAAAATTATTGGTAATGTCCCACCCAACAGCCATGCATCCCAGCAACACCACCTAATATAAAAGTGTCCCTCTTTGGCCATTTGAAATGTTGGGAAGTATTCAATGCGTTGCGCTTATATACACACCAGTCTGATCTTCTAAAAGAGGGACACCAGGGTGGGAAAGAGGGATTTTGGTCTCAAAAAAGGACTGTTCCTCCTAAAGAGGGACACTTGGGAGGTACGCAAGTGGTTCAATTGCACCAAAATCATTCCTTTTGAAGACCTAACTAGAAGCCATAATATATCTGCAAGTGAACTTTGGAGTTTTGGGCAGATTCAACACTGCTTATCCGATTAAGTTACCAAAGGTTATAAGCATAGAGAACTAACTAACTTTGAAACCTCACTTCATGATAAGAAATATAGAAACAACCCAATTTCTATGACTTAGACTTTGTTAAAGGGATAGTAATGTTTCATGATAAAAGCAGCTCTAATTAATCATCATAGTACTTGGACCTTGGAGAGTGTTATTTCAATTCTGTCAGAGTTGTAGTTTAAGAGTAATTCAATGACAAGGTGTCCCCCTCCTGCCCCTTTTACTGATGTAACACTGCTCAGCCAGAGCAGAAAGGAGGTGCCCAGGTAGATTTCAGAGAGGGACCATCTTCAATTAAGATAAGGGAAAAACCTGAAAAACTTGTCAAGGGGGGCAGGGCTTTCATTGTTCTCATAGGAAGAAGATTGTCCCCTGCTGTTATCTGTCTGATCTATAGACTGGATTCCACATCTGAGAAGAGATGACTTACACTAGGTAAAAGGGGCGGGAGGGGAAACTTTGCTTGTGAATATCTCTCAAACCATAAAGGTTTGAGAGATAAGACATATCATTCTTCATGTTTTTTTTAATGCCTACAAAATAAAATAAAGATAAAACAAAGTATTACTATCCCCTTAATACCCCTGCTGCAATGCTGTGAATGCATTTCATGTGGGCTTGGGGTGAGTATCTCAATATAGTTATCACAGACAGCTAATAGAATTCTATCTTATCCTCATGCAATGCCTATATTTCCTCTATTTCAATGAAAGAAACTCATAATAAAATAATCTCTAGGTGATATTATATTTGGTACACCATTGAAATGTCGCCATCTATTGGGAGACCGTCGATATTGCGAGTTGAAAAAGTTGCAAGAATCAAAACAGCAACGTCAGAATGTCGAGCCAATCAAAAGATCGCATGCTTAATGGTCGCTAAATAGAGTGCAGCATTCAAAGCACACATATATCTCCTTTTGTGCCTTAACCCACTGAGTTCCAGAGAGATCCGCAATGCTTTGCCCTCTGGCACTTATATTTAACCCTTTGAACGCCACAGAGGTGTGCAATGCAATGCCGAGTAATTGCATTGCTCTACCGCCTGGCACTCAAAGGGTTAAACCAATAGGTGCCTTTGCCTCTTACTGACTCCCTCCTTGCCTCTTACTGACCCCCATGGCAATTACTACTCCCCATTAGTCTCTTATTGCTCCTCCCTTTGTTTCTTACTGTTCATCCCTTTGCCTCTATTTGAACTACCCTCTGCCTCTTTCTTCACCCCATTTTACCACATACTGCCCCAATGCCTCTTACGGATTTCTCCTTGCCTGTTATGTCTCCCCCCTTGCCTCTTTTCTCCCTTCCCCATGCTGAGCTCTGTCTGGGATGCTTTGCGGATTCCTCTGGCACTGAATGGGTTAAGGCACAGATGGAGACATGTGTACATTGAATGTCGCGCTCTGTTTGGTGACCGTTAAGCAAGCGACAGCATGTCGATCTTTTGATTGGCTCAAGATTCTGATATTGCTGTTTCGATTCTTGTGACATTTTTAACTCGCCATATCGATGTTCACCCAATAGATGGGTACATTTCAATAGGATTCCATTATATATGACCCCCGCTTCTGTTTGTCCTGTGTAATTAAATCCTGCCCTGATTTAAATCATATGATGGAGATGTAAAGCTGAGTTTGGATCTTTTGGACATGTCTAAACATCACTCCATTCTGGACAGAAGTTACAAATGATTGGGAAAAACCTATCAGCACAGACAGTGCTGCTTTCCCTACTAAGCTCTACCTCCAATACCCCTAAATTATCCTCATATCTGGAAACAGGGTTTTGCCCTGAGACTCAGGGTTTTGAACCAAATTTCCAGGTCTCTGGGTGAAAGGGCCACATTCTCAGGGTGAGAGAGTTCAGTGTTTCCTGCTATCTGATCTGCACCATTTAACTGCTCATTTAATGTCGACATTAGTTACATTTCTACCAGAAGGGCAGAGGGAAAATTCCTGCCTGTAGCATGTTATAGTGTATAAGAAGTGATATCAGACCTGTAGCATGTTATAGTGTATAAGAAGTGATATCTCAGATCTGTAGTTTGTTCACCCTTTCACTGCCAGAGGGGTATACAATGCATGGCAAAGCAATGCATTGTGTACTCCTCTGGCACTCAGAGGGTTAAAAGTTCCATAAGGACTGACTGGATCATCACTGGGTTAGAGCTACATTGACATAGCACCTAGGATTTTCTTTCTTATGACCATTAGGCTTAAAGGGATAGTAATACTTCAAAATTACTATCCCTTATATTGAAGACCTTGAAAAACTGAATAAAATGCCACCAGCGGCATCTCTCAAATCTTTATGGTTTGCGAGATATCCGCTTTTAAACTTTGCTCCCCCCTGCCTCTCCGCTGACGTCATTGTTCTTGCTGCAGCAGGGAAATGCGGTCCCGGGACCGGTGGAGGCTCTTTAGCAGAGCCGAGATCACGTTATGGAAGACAAGATCCTTCACCAAAACGGTCTTCTACGTGTGCTTGGTTACCAATCACACGTAGAAGACCGTTTTGGTGAAGGATCGTTTCTTCTATGACAAGATCTGGCTCTGCTGAAGAGCCACCGCTTGATTCAAAGAAGGAATTTCCCTTCTGCAGCAAGGACGCTGACGTCAGGGGAGAGGCAGGGGGAGCGAAGTTTAAAAGCGGATATCTCGCAAACTATAAAGGTTTGAGAGATGCCACTGGTGGCATTTTATTCAGTTTTACAAGGGCTTCAATATAAGGGATAGTAATTTTGAAGTATTACTATCCCTTTAATATTTCAAAGATCTCAGAGTGAGCTCATTTCAAAACTTCCCAAGCATGATTATCACTCCAACAATGGTCTCTTGCTGTGACTGCAGCAATGGCCTATGTCACTTATCAAAGCTGGATTTCCCAAAAGGCAATTGCCTAGAGCTCCAAATTTTGAGGGGAACCTCATCTGTGCTGGCCACACCCACATTCTAAATTGTGGGTGTGGCCAGAGCAATCTCAGTGTCCCTGCACCAGTTTTTTACACTTTTACAGGCTCCTATTGAACCACTTTGATGCTAGAGAGATCTCTAACATGTTGTTAAGCAATGCATTGGAGAGATCTCTAGCAACCAAGGTGTTAAAGCTTTTTTTTTTTTTGGTCCTTGATTGTTGTGGACCAAGGGTATTTTCTGTGCCAGGAAACTGTGAATGAGTCTGGAGGCGGGCTCAGATGAGCAGTGGGGGTGTAGCCATGGGTGGGGCTAAGGGCACCTAGAGGGCCTTGCCCAGGGGTGCCTGGGATTGTAAATCCAGCCCTGTGCCTATTAAGAGAATCCACCTCCAGGACTTGATTAGAAGAACAGACTGGAGAACATTTATGAGACGGAAAGGTTTCGTGTTACAAAAGCCCTCTCTATCAATAACAATTGGATCCAATGGATGTCTTTTCACTCATCATCTAGAAGTAATTGTGCTTTGATCAGTGTGAACTTCTACCTCCCACTCATGGGCATCCGCAAGGGGATAAGAGGGGGCACTTGTCCACCCCGTCAGATAAACATAGGGCCTCTGTGAGCTGGCCTGGTGGGGGCAAGTTATGGCTTTGCCCCACAACCGGAAAAATGACTGTGAACACCCATTCTACCATCCCCTTTCCCCCTACTTCCCCCCTTTCTACCTTTCTGTTCCCAGATTTCTGGTTTTTATAAGCGGCGTGTTGGATTGGGCGTCCTCAGAAATATTTCAGGGGTGGGGGATGAAGTAATAAAATGCCCCCCAGTTAGTCCACTCAGCCCCAATGTTTATCCAGGGGGAAGCAAGAATGTGTGCTTGGAGGGGGAAGTGTCCCCTCTTGTCCTGTTGGTCGTGTTTAACCATTTGAGTTCCATAAAGGTATACAATGCATTGCATGCAACACATTAGATACATGCCTGGGATCTTTGTCTTGGGTTTCCTTTGGTGCCGCTGGGGGATATAAATGATGAGATTCACATAAAAAAGAGGTAGGATTTACTTGAGATTGGGGCTGAGGCTTAATGCTCATGTCACAAAAGTGGGAGGAACTGGATGAGTAGGAGGAGAAGTAGGAGGAAGAGGGTGGGAAAGAGAGGTGGTTGGGAAGTGGGAGGAAAAGCGTGGAAAGGAGGAGAAGTAGGTGGGAAGTGGGAGGAACTGGGTGGAAATTGGGTGGGAAGGAGGAGAAGTAGAAGGAACAGGCTGGGAAGGATAAGTGGGCAGGAAGTTGGAGGAACAGGGTGGGAAGAAGGAGAAGTGGGCAGACAGTGGGTGGAACAGGGTGGGAAGGAGGAGAAGTGGGCACACAGTGTGTGGAACAGTATGGGAAGGAGGAGAAGTGGGTGGGAAGTGGGAGGAACTGGGTGGGAAGGAGGAGAAGTGGGCGTAAAGTGGGTGAAACAGGCCAGGGTGGGAAGGTGGAGAAGTAGAGGGAACAGGCTGGGAAGGAGAAGTAGGCAGGAAGTTGAAGGAACAGGGTGGGAAGGTGGAGAAGTGGGAGGAACAGGGCAGAAAGAAGAAGTGGGTGGGAAGTGGGAGGAACAGGGTGGGAAGGAGGGGAAGTGGGTGGAACAGGGTAGAAAGGAGGAGAAGTGGGCAGAACAGGGTAGGAAGGAAGAGAAGTGGGAGGAACAGGGTGGAAAGGAGGAGACGTGGGTGGGAAGTGGGAGGAACTGAATGGGAAGGAGGGGAAGTGGGCAGGAAATGGGAGGAACAGGGTGGGAAGGAGGAGAAGTAAGTGGAACAGAAAGGGAAGGAGGGGAAGTGGGTGGAACTGGGTGGGAAGGAGGAGAAGTAAGTGGAACAGAACAGGAAGGAAGAGAAGTGGGAGGAACAGGGTGGAAAGGAGGATATGTGGGTGGGAAGTGGGAGGAACTGAATAGGAAGGAGGGGAAGTGATCGGGAAGTGGGTAGAACAGAATAGGAAGGAGGGGAAGTGGGTGGAACTGGGTGGGAAGGTGCAGAAGTAGGCAGTGTTTCAAAAGAAAATTCCCACCCCTGGAGAAATCAGTGTCTCTGGAGATCCATTAATTTACTGTAAAAACCAGAGTCTCTGGGGCAGATCTGGAGAGTTCCCGGGTATGATTTAATCCTTCAATGGGTTCATTTGAAGCTAGCCTCAGTTTGTGTTTTGAAGTTCAGTTTACTTTTGTATATATTTGTAAGATGTGCTCTCTCCTGTGCTGGTGTATTTCTATTATTTCATGCCTTATTAAAGCTTGTGTTCTCCAGCTTTTGCCTGTGTTTACCCATTGTTTACCCATTACAATGTTTAGACCTTAATCCCTTAACGACCAGGGTATCAGCGCCGTGACGCGACTCAACGTCCGCGAACCTTTTTTTTTTTTTTTCAGCTCCAGACTCCCTGAACGGCGTGCAACCGCGTGGGGAGCCCGGAACTCCATAACGGTCATAGTACGTCATGGGTCATTCAGTCAGATCGACCATTGACGTACTATGACCGTCAAGGGTCGTTAAGGGGTTAAACAAATATAACATAAATCCAATCTGTTGTTGCTCGGTTTCTTTTTAACCAGTGCACTGTAATTCTTTTTAAATAGAGGAGATAACACACAGATATTGTTTGTCATTGCCGGGTAGTGTTTCTTTTGACCACTTAACTCTTTGAGTGCGAGAGGGATACGCAACGCATTGCTCTGCAATGCACTGGGAACTCTGGCACTCAAAACGATATTGAACCTTTCTGAGGATAAACATTGTGCAGAGAATATAGCTCAGTGCTAAAACTCTGGTGCCCTCTGCTGTAATATGGAAGAATTGTCTTTATATGTTGAATTATATGAAAAAATAGGAACAGGGTCAGGGCAGAGTTGCAGCCTGTGGCTGTATGGTCAAACCTCGCAACATTTCATATAGCCAAAGAGGGACACTTTTGTTTTAGGGGGTGTTACTGGGGCCGTGACTGGTGGCGGCCCCATTACCAAGAATATATAGGTTTTTTCATGACCTACTGACACCTCTTTGTGTAACTTAATAAATGAACTAGAGCAACACCAAAGTATTTTATTTACACAAACTAATTTATACACACAGATACTGATGTTTATACAAACAATAATGTGAGTTTTCTTGTTGTGGCGCAATGTGATACACTTATATACACACCACACAGTCTGCTCTCCTAAATAGAGGGACATCAGGGTGGGAAAGGGGGACAGAGGCATTTGGGCCTCAAAGAGGGACTGTCCCTCCTAAAGATGAACACTTGGGAGGTATGTATGGTTATTGTTGGATTACAACTCCTATCATTGTCAGTCAGCAGATGTCCAGATGAAGATGTTGGGAGCTTTATTCCCCAATGCTTGTGAAGGTTTAGAAGGGAGGAAATGAGAAGTGCAACGATATCTAATCTGCAGCGACAGGTATGTTCCCATACCTCCCAACATTTCAAATTGCCAAAAAGGGACACCTGTGTTTTAGGGGGTGTTGCTGGGGGCGCGGCTGGTGGGCGGGGCATTACCGGGGATTTGTAGGCTATTTCATGACCTATTCATACCTCTTTGTGTAACCTAATAAATGACTTATAACAAGACCAAAGTATTTTATTTACACACACTAATATATAAACACACATACTGACATTTAAACAAACAATAATGCAAGTTATATTGCTGTCGATCAATATGATACACATATCTACACACCACTCAGTCTGATCTCCTAAAAAGAGGGACATCAGAGTAGGAAAGAGGGAAGAGGGATTTGGGTCTAAAAGAGGGACTGTCCCTCCTAAAGAGGGACACTTGGGAGGTGTGTGTTCCTCTGCAAATAATCACATCCATGAAAGAGAAGCCCCTCATATTTTTTAACCCTTCTAACCAGATGGACACTACAGATGACTCCCAATGCATTTCTAACCCTTTGTGTGCTAGAGGGTTGAGTAATTAATTTCAAATCAACACATTGCATGCTTCTCTGCAGAGATAGGATGGCAACTATTGGCCTAGGGAATCCATACCTCCCAAGTGTCCCTCTTCATTACCTAAATCCCTCTGTCCCTCTTTCCCACCCTGATGTCCGGAGATCAGACTGTGTGGTGTGCATATTGCTCCACAGCAATAAAACTCACATTAATGTTTATATAAACCCCAGTATATGTGTTTATAAATTAGTCTGTATAAATAAAATACTTAAGTCTTGTTATAAAAAATGTATTCAGTTATATAAAGAGGTATCAATAGGTCATGAAAAATTCAGGATAATGTCCAGCGCACAAGCCACTCACCCAGCAACCTAAAACACAAGTGTCCCTCTTCAGCCATTTGAAATGTTGGGAGGTTTGGGAATCATCAGGGCCATTTTAATGCATGGGCGTACCTGGGCATTTGCTAGGGTTTCACCTTAGGTTCTCAACTGTCCCATTTTTACAGAAAATAACCAATTTAGTCCTTTGGTCAGATGACCAGTGAGGAGCATACCTCCAAAGTGTCCCTCTTTAGTCTTGCTGTAAATAGTTCATTCAGTTACACAAAGAGGGGTCAATAGGTCTTGAAATAACCTAAAAATACTTGATAATGCCCCGCCCACCAGCCACACCCCCATAAACACTACCTAAAGCAAAAGTGTCCCTCTTTGGCCATTTGAAATGTTGGGAGGTGTGGAGGAGTGAGTCAGATCTGGGTGCACAACATGTAAATGTTGATGATTTCCCCATAAATTGGAAGAAAGGAGGAGGAAGGCTGCAAGTAAACTTAACAATCTTAACCCTCTGAGTGCCAACCCTCAACCGTACAACCATCTTTAAAGCCCTAACTCCTCTCCCACTTGTCACCTATCTCTGCTGTACCTGCCCTCTTTTCTTTCCTGCCACCAGAAGGAGAGCCCAAATCTATTGTCTTCTCAGGGGGCTCACCATCACCAGGCAGAGGAAAAGAAGAAGGCTATGTGTGGCCCCTCACTGAGGCCTCCAGACCACTTCTGGGCCGTCAGCCATCTTTTACAACCCCCACATCTTTTCTTTCTACATGAACCTGCTGTCTATTGCATCTTCCAGCAGTTTTCTTCAAAAAACTAATGTGGAGTTATGGATTATATGGACCAATAGGAGGAGGTATACTGAGGGGTATGATCAATAGGGTTTAGAATAAGTTCTATGGAGGGGTTATATAGTGCAATAGGAGGAGCTATAAGGAACAATAGGAGGAGTTATAGGGAGGGGTTATATGGAACAATAGGAGGAGTTATAGGGAGGGGTTATATGGAACAATAGGAGGAGATATAATGAAGGGTTATAAGGAATAGGAGGAGTTATAGGGAGGAGTTATATGAAGCAATAGGAATAGTTATATGGAAGGTTTTTATAGAGCAATAGGAGGAGTTATAGGGAAGAGTTATGTGGGGCAATAGGAGGAGTTATATGGAACAAAAGGATGAGTTATAGTGAGGGGTTATATGGAGCAATAGGAGGCGTTATAGGGAGGGATTATATGGAACAATAGGAGGAGTTATAGGGAGGGATTATATGGAACAATAAGAGGAGTTATAGGGAGGGATTATATGGAACAATAGGAGGAGTTATAGGGAGGGATTATATGAAACAATAGGAGGAGTTATAGGGAGGGATTATATGGAACAATAGGAGGCGTTATAGGGAGGGGTTATATGGAGCAATAGGAGGAGTTATAGGGAGTTATATGGAGCAATAGCAGGAGTTATAGTGAGGAGTTATATGGAGCAATAGGAGGAATTATAGGGAGGAGTTATATGGAGCAATAGGAGGAATTATAGGGAGAAGTTATATGAACAATAGGAGGAATTATAGGGAGGAGTTATATGGAGCAATAGGAGGAGTTATAGTGAAGGGTTATATGGAGCAATAGGAGGAGTTATAGTGAGGGGTTATATGGAATAGTAGGAGGAGTTATAGTGAGGGGTTATATGGAACCATATTAGGAGTTACAGAGAACATTTCTATGAAGCAGCTGGCGTTATATAAAAGAAGTTATAGAGAAGTAAGAAGAAAGCAATGTTATGCTGAGGGGGCTGTGTGGAAAAATTAGAGTTATAATAAGATGTTACTTGGCACAATGGGTTAATCAATGCCAAGATAACCTTTAAGGCTACTTGGATTGAAGTGGTTAATAGTAGGGTGGTTGAAAATCTTATTGACCAGTGAGTATATTGTTATTCAGCACTCTGGTATGGCAGAAGTCTGTGCATCATCCGCTTTATAAAGAACAGGACTGGCCTGTCTGGTAAGCCTGTGATTACTAGGGGAACATATGCTGGTGTGGCAGAGACATGAGGAAGGAAGTGTGTGCCACTGAGTGGGACCTGTCACCTGTACGTGTGTTCATTGTTACATCACTGAGACATATGTACTAAGAATGTGGTTTAATTCTGGGGCAAACCAACTGAAGCATAGGAAACAAACAATAATTCTTAATGAGTTAAATGGGGTTTTTAACCCCCTGAATGCTAGAGAGGTCTCCAATCCATTGGAGACCTCTCTAGCATTCAAAGGGTTAAAAGCCCTACTTAAAGGAGCTGTAAACTTTTTTTTATAAAAAAAATAAAAATTATAGGGCATCTCCTGTTGAGTAAAATAAGGGTTCTCCCACTGCTGAGAGATGCATATTTCCAGAGTTATTACTGTTTAAAGGGATAGTAATACTTCGTTTTACTTTTATTTTATTTTGTAGGCATTAAAAAAACATGAAGAACGATATAAGTCTTATCTCTCAAACCTTTATGGTTTGAGAGATATTCACAAGCAAAGTTTCCCCTCCAGACCCTTTTACCTAGTGTAAGCCATCTCTTCTCAGATGTGGAATCCAGTCCATAGACCAGACAGATAACAGAAGAAGACAATCTTCTTCCTATGAGAACAATGAAAGCCCTGCCCCCCTTGACAAGTTTTTCAGGTTTTTCCCTTATCTTAATTGAAGATTGTCCCTCTCTGCAGTCTACCTGGGCACCTCCCTTCTGCTCTGGCTGAACAGTGTTACATCAGTAAAAGGGGCGGGAGGGGGATACTTTGTCATTGAATTACTCTTGAACTACAACTCTGACAGAATTGAAATAACACTCTCCAAAGTCCAGATATTATGATGATTAATTAGAGCTGCTTTTATTATGAAACATTACTATCCCTTTAAACCTATGGGTTTTTTTTTTTACATTAACAGTGGCCGCTAGTGGTCAAATACCAATTAGTATTCTTTTTCATTCTAATGGTGAGGAAAGTCAGTGACAACCAGTTCTCCATAGAATGTGATAGAAACTGCTGAGTGACTTCCTGTCAGTTAGAACTTCCAGGAAGTAAACACACAGTAAATTCACTTCCTGATTATTTGAACTGTTATGTATTTCAATAAAACAACTAACAGCAGTGGGGGTGGCCTTTTGTTCGACAGAAAAAGCTCTATAAAAAAAGATTATTGTTCCTGTGAATCAATGGGAATTTAAATTTCTCCCCTATATTGTGGTTGGTTTGCTCCAGAATGAACCCACAATTCTACATAAGGCCCAGTCAGGCATATGTACGATTATGCCCAGGGATGTGTTTCCCAATAGGCAGAGTAGACAACTGCCTAAAACTCCAAATTTTGAGGGGTGCCTCGTCTGCACTGGCCACACCCACATTCTGAATTGTGGGTGTGGCCACAGTAATCTCAGAGAGCCTGCACCTGTTTATATAGCCCCTTTGCAGGCTAATGTTAAGACATGGTGTAAATCTGCAGAGCCGCCTGATGCACATAAGACTGTCGTACGACAGCTTCCCCTGCAGTCAGCGTTCAGTCAGGGAAGGGGGAGGGAGGGGGGAACTTTGAGCCCTATCATCTCTCAAACCATAAGGGTTTGAGAAAAGACACTGGGGGCAATAAGTTTCTTTTTAACACAGCTACAATATGGGGATTAGTAATTTGCAAGTATTTCTATCCCTTTAAAGAGGGACACCTATGATGTACGGGGCCCCGAACATCTCCTAAAGTAGGGCAATTGGGAGGTATGGTACCCTACTATCTCCTAAAGAAGGACACTTGGGAGGTATGGAGCTCTAATATCTAATAAAGAGGGACACTTGGGAAGTATGGACCCCTAATATCTCCTAAAGAGGGACACTTGGGAAGTATGGACCCCTAATATCTCCTAAAGAGGGATACTTGGGAGGTATGGACCCCTAATATCTCTTAACCCTTTGAGTGCCAAAGGGTTAAAGAGGGGCACTTGGAAGGTATTGCTGTTGTAACTTCACCCTGTTGTGTTTATATTCCAGTGGGCGTGGAGATGAGAGTGCTGTGCTCAGAGCAATGTAGACTCTCAGGCAGCTGAGGAATGTGATTGGGTGTAACCGGTTCCACTAGGATTTCCATGAACCTGCTGACACCCATCTCTTTAGAGCTGCTGGTGAGAGTCCAACGGCTTTCATACTGTGTGGTATATTCATCATAGGTTCTTCTGTATTTATTGGGAGATGTAATAGACTCTGTGCTCTGTTATCCTGTGGGGCTTATTTATTCAGTTTACATTCTGATAAAGACTAATGACCCTTTCAATAGACTGAGATGACCTCAGCTGTTAACAGGGGACACATGAACAAAATGTACTCTGCAGGGCTGTCGTGATTTACTTATTTCATCTGTGTCCCAGCTTAAAGGGGAAGTCTGCTCAACCTACCTTCACAGCCATTCAGGACTACTGAAGCCCAATGTTTGTTGTGAATAAGGTTGCCACCCAGCCGGTATTTTACCGGCAGGCCGGTAAAAAATTGGCTTCTGTCCAAAGTTAAGTCTATGGAGGGAATGCCATGGCCGGTATTTTTTTGAAGAAAAGGTGGCAACCCTAGTTGTGAAGAGAGAAAGACCACCCATAAGAAGAGACTTAAAGGGATAGTAATACCTAAAATGTAAAAAAAAATATGTTGTAGGGTTTATCCCCTTGAGTAAAACAAGAGTACTCCCTCTGCTGAAAGATGTTTCATTCAAAAGTTATTAATTTTCAAAGTTGAATTTGTTAGGTGCAATATCACAGTGGCCTGAAATTTTACAGTGGCGCTCTTGCTACACCATCCTATGGAGATTTATGGTCCTGAGACCAGAGCTGTCCAACTGAATAACTTTTGAATGAAACATCTTTCAGCAGTGGGAGTACTCTTGTTTTAGTCAGGGGGATAAACCCTACAACATATTTTTTTTTACATTTTAGGTATTACTATCCCTTTAAATGCAAGACTGATCTCTCACAGTTAAGTCTCTTGCACAATTCAGTCCCCATAGACCCCCTGGATCAGGCTTGAAACCCTGACACAGAGATCTGCAAAACTGTGGCATTTGTTGCTGAGTGCTATACATCCAGAGAAGCTCCTACAACATATGCTTTTATTTTTCCATATTAAACCTTTACTGATCATTTAGAGACCAGAAAAAAAAACAAAAAGAAAAAACTGAGAACACTTTGCTAGGTGCACTTAAAGGGATAGTAATGTTTCATAATAAAAGCAGCTCTAATTAATCATCATAATATTTGGACCTTGGAGAGTGTTATTTCAATTCTGTCTGAGTTGTAGTTCAAGAGTAATTGAATGATAAAACATCCCCCTCCAGCCCCTTTTACTGATGTAACACTGCTCAGCCAGATCAGAAGGGAGGTGTCCAGGTAGACTGCAGAGAGGGACAATCTTCAGTTAAGATAAGGGAAAAAACCTGAAAAACTTGTCAAGTGGGGCAGGGCTTTCATTGTTCTCATAGGAAGAAGATTGTCCCCTTCTGTTATCTGTCTGGTCTATGGACTGGATTCCACATCTGAGAAGAGATGGCTTACACTAGGTAAAAGGGGCAGGAGGGGAAACTTTGTTTGTGAATATCTCTCAAACCATAAAGGTTTGAGAGATAAGACATATAATTCTTCATGTTTTTTTAATGCCTACAAAATAAAATAAAGCTAAAACGAAGTATTACTATCCCTTTAAAGGTGCTTTTAGAACTGCCAATTACAGCCACATTCCTTTCTAAGGACAATTCCCTGATGCTCTGTGCAAGTTTACCTTTCACACAGTTTCTTTGTCTCGGAGTGACTTATTGGTCACCTTGCCCTCCCATTGTGGTTTCTATAGGGATAATATTTAGGGCAGATAACAGGCAGAAGATTACATCATGGGCACTCAAACTTTTTGAACTGGGCTTATTTCTGACCCCCCCCCCCTTACATTTTTAACACGTGATAAACTGTCATAATTTCATTAATGATCATTAAGTAATGTGAGCAGGTAAATTAATTATACCACAGTATCTGCAATTATTTCTGCTTACAACACCAATAGTCAAGCCTTCACAAATCTGTTTGTAGGAGCCAGCAGATGCACAACCAGAAATGACATATGTTTGCAAGCTTGTTTTAAATAGGCTGACCATACCTCACCTTTAAAAAGAGACACATAGGAAATAGGCATATTTCAGGAGTGCCCCAAAAATCAAAGCAAACCTGTAGTATGCATTTTCATGTGTGTCCCTTTTTAAAGGTGAGGTATGGTCAGCCTAGTCTTAAAGGAACACTGCCACCTAAAAATGATCTCAGGTTATAGGTATCCTATCAAAATGTCACCCTCAATTTGGCAACCAACGCAAGGGCGCATTAAATATGTCGCCTGCTTGAAAATGGCAACATAAAAATCTCGCCCGCATGACAATGTGGCAAACACATACAAATCGCCTTCAAAGTTGAATCTTTCAAACTAGGGTGACCACATTTCCCTTCTGCCATTCCGGGACGTGGTCACCCTAGTTGCCCCTTCATACCTTGAGTCCCTGGTGGTCTAGCGGCGTGGAAAGTGCTCTGTGCCTCCTCTGGCACAGAGCTGAAGCTCCCGCGCGCTGTGCTCAGTAATGCAGAGCGCTGGGAGATGATGTCATCTCCCAGCGCTCCGTATTACTAGAGCGCTTGCCTCCAGGAGATCAGGTAAGCTGCATTGACGCCCTGGATGTCAGCCTGCAAGCGGCGTCCATGATGTGACACACCGCTTGCAGGCTGACATCCAGGGCGACTTGGCTTCATTCCGGGACACTTCATTGTCCCGGTTGAAGATGACCCGGGACGCGGGACATAGCCCTGAAATAAGGGACAGTCCCGGACGTTCCGGGACCCGTGGTCACCCTATTTCAAACTAAGCAAAAAAAGTCTCGCAAGCTGAGCAGAGAGGAGCGTTTGATTTACCGGCAGTAGAAGCCGTTTGCAGGGGCTGTATGTGGCACACAAAGGGTTAATGGAATCATGCAGATGGGGCATCACAGTCACGCTTGCTCCTCTGCAATCAGCTTTGGCTGCATGTAAACCAAACGCTCCTCTTCGCTCATCCTGCTCAGCTCATTCACCATGCGTGATTGTGACGTCCCATCAACGTGATTCCATTAACCTTCTGAGTGTTGCATCACAGCCCCTGCAAACCGCTTCTGCTGCAGGTAACACAAACGCTCCTCGTCGCTCAGCTTGCTAGACTTTTTTTTCTTTATTAGCATACCTGGGAACTTTTGATATGAGCTCACCCTGAGATCCTTGAAATATTAACCCTTAAAGCTCCCAAGAAAGTAGATTCTCGGTGCTGTGTCAATGTTTTCTCTAACCCAGAGATCCAATCAGTCCTCATGGAACCTTTAACATGTTACAGTTGTGAGATATCACTTCTTACACACTCACGAGACAAGCAGCACTTCTCCTCTGCCTTCCTGGTAGAAATGTCACTAATTTGGATATTAAATAAGCAGTACATTGGTATAAATCATATATAAGGAGACACTGGATTATCTCGCCCTGAGAATCTTTCCCTTCACCATGAGACCCTGAGATTTAGGTCAAAACCCTGACAGTTCCCAGGTACGTTTATTATGCATGCCTGCTTAGTTTGTAGGATTCAAATTTGAAGGCAGTTTGCATACCTCCCAAGTGTCCCTCTTTAGGAGGGACAGTCCTTCTTTAGTCCCAAATCCCTCTGTCCCTCTTTCCCACCCTGATGTCCCTCTTTTTAGGAGATCAGACTGTGTGGTGTGTATATAAATATATCACATTGCTCTGTAGCAATAAAACTCACATTAATGTTTGTTTAAACGTCAGTTTATGTGTTTATACATTATTCTGTGTAAATAAAATACTTTGGTCTTGTTATAAGTCATTTATTAGGATACACAAGGAGGTGTCAATAGGTCATGAAACAGCCTAAAAATTCTCGCTAATGCCCCACCCACTAGCCCCACCCCCAGCCACACCCCTTAGAACAAAAGTGTCCCTCTTTGGCAATTTGAAATGTTGGGAGGTATGAGTTTGTATGGGTTTGCGACATGCGGGCAGGATTCAAATGTTGCCATTTTCAAGCAGGGAACATATTTAACCCTTTGGGTGCCAGAGGGTTATGGAATGCATCGATTTGCAATGCATTCCGTACCCCTCTGGCACTCAAAGGGTTAATGTGCCCTTTACATTGGCTGCCAAATTGATTGCAACATTTTGATAGTGAACCCAGGTTATATACATTCCGTACCCTGTGCTTCTTGCTAGCACTTTTAAAAGAATATATTTTTTTATTTTCTGAGGCCTAAAATCTTGCCTTATGTATGTTAATGGGGGGCAGCTATCATTGTCTTTCTTGGGCTTCACCATGACCGATACTACCATTACAGCCTTGATGTATAACTCCCAAGTGTCCCTCTTTAGGAGAAATAAGGAGTCCATACCTCCCTGTCCTTCTTTAAGTGATGTTAGGGGTCCATACCTCCCATGTGTCCCTCTTTAGGAGGGATAGTCCCTCTTCATTACCTAAATACCTCTGTCTCTCTTTCTGACCCTGGTGTCCCTCTTTTTAGGAGTTCAGACTGTGTGGTGTGCATAGAAGTGTATCACATTGCTCCTCAGCAATACAATTCACATTAAAGGGATATTAATACTTAGTTTTAAGTTTATTGAATTTGGTAGGGATAAAAAAATATGTGCAAAGATGTAAGTTTTATCTCTCAAACCTTTAGTTTGAGAGATATACCTTCCTAAAGTTGCCTTGTGAGAGGAGTCAGCGATATAGCTGACAGCTGCAGAATCCGGTCATTTGACCGGATCAAAACTATTCAGCAGAACCGAAATCGCAATCTTAACATTAATACTTAATTGGAATGGTCTACAAAGTGTGCCTGCAATTTTAGGAAGGTATATCTTTCAAACCATAAAGGTTTGAGAGATAAGCCTTACATCTTTGTGCATATTTTTTATGCCTACCAAATTCATTAAACTTAAAACTAAGTATTACTATCCCTTTAATGTTTTATATACCCCAGTATATGTGTTTATAAATTAGTCTGTGTAAATAAAATACTTAAGTCTTGTTATAAATGATTTATTCAGTTATATAAAGAGGTATCAATAGGTCATGAAAAATTCAGGGTAATGTCCAGCGCCCCAGCCACTCACCCAGCAACACCACCTAAAACACAAGTGTCCCTCTTTGGCCATTTATAACGATGGGAGGGATGCACTAAGAGTCACACAAATATAAACAAAACACACTTTATAGATAACGGTTACACTTTTGTCATGATAATGCTGTTCCTACCAAGTCCAAATAATCACCAGGAGTGAAAGGGTTTCTTAGCAAATTGACTTCCCTACTTCCCTCTATGTTGTGCAGTTTGTAAACCTTGTATACAATGCTTAGACATTTAGTGAACTGGCTGACATTATTTGTACCAAATTTATTTGGTCAAATCCTTCTGATCTGGCTGAGCAGTGTTACATCAGTAAAAGGGGCGGGAGGGGGATACTTTGTCATTGAATTACTCTTGAACTACAACTCTGACAGAATTGAAATAACACTCTCCAAAGTCCAAATACTATGATGATTAATTAGAGCTGCTTTTATTTTGAAACATTACTATCCCTTTAAAACAAAAGCTACAGGACAATAACAGAGAAGGAGTTAGCAATGTGCATTGTTACTGAATCACCCCGGGGTAATTACTACAAACCCTCAGGAGCAGGTGTCACATTGTTTAATTAATCTCTTACAGGTCTGCGGATAACCTGAGACTGAGTAACGACAGCTACGTCTGTCCGCCCTGCGCTTAGAAACATATTATATAACTGGATTATTTTTATTTAGTTGTTGTTTTGGTACATGATATAATTGTACTGGACTCAAATAAATGACACATACAAGGAAGAAAAGGGAGTCACAGTACACTGTACATTACGTACATCACAGGTATAATCATACCTGGGAACTCTCCGGTTTTGCCCCGGAGACTCCGGATTTCAGACTGAATTACCGGGTCTCCGGGGCAATGTGTGGATCACCGGGTGGGCAGAGTTTAAATAGAAACTCTGCCCACTTGTGCGCTGTCCCGCCTGGTTCCTCCCACTCACCGCCCTCTTACATACATTTTGCAGGGTTTTTTTTTGTCTCGCCCCCCCTCCGCGACTAAGCCCCGCCCCTTTTATGACACGTATCGCGTCATTTTCTTCACAAATGGGTAGCCCTGTCTCAAAAGTTCCCAGGTACGGGTATAATCACAGGGGCTAAAATGGTGCAATTCGGGATCAAAACACCATCTGCCACATAATGGACAAATGAGACTCCCCATTGCTTTGAATTGTAATTGTAACCCCTTGAATGCTAGAGGAGTCTCTCATGTGGATCTCTCTAGCATTCAAGGAGTTAAATGGGTTATTTAAAGCAATGGGAATCTTACAAATGTGTGCCCGCTGTAGTGCAGTTGGTTTGCTATGGAACGGCACCTTTTTAGCTTCCAGAATTGCACCTTGAGTATGTTCCAAAAATGGTATAGAGATGCTGTAAAGCATTTCACTATATAAACCCTTCTTATAATGCTTCTTTTTCCATATAATCCCTCCCTATGACTCCTGTTGTTCCATATGACTCCTCCCCATAACTCCTCCCATTGCTCCATAAACCCCTCCCTAAAACTCCTCCTATTGTTCCGTATAACTCCTCCTTATAACTCCTCCTATTGCTCCATATAACTGCTCCTATTGCTCCATATAACTGCTCCCTATAATTCCTCCTATTGTTCCATATAACTCCTCCCTATAACCCCTCCCTATAACTCCTCCTATTGCTTCATATGACTCCTCCCTATAACTCCTCCTATTGCTTCATATAGCCCCTCCCTATAACTCCTCCTATTGTTCCAAATAACCCCTCCCTATAACTCCTCCTATTGCTTCCTATAATCCCTCCCCATAACTCCTCCTATTGCTCCATATATTGTCTCCCTATAACTCCTCCTATTGCTCTGTATAACTCCTCCTTATAACTCCTCCTATTGCTCCATATAACTGCTCCTATTGCTCCATATAACTGCTCCCTATAATTCCTCCTATTGTTCCATATAACTCCTCCCTATAACCCCTCCCTATAACTCCTCCTATTGCTTCATATGACTCCTCCCTATAACTCCTCCTATTGCTTCATATAGCCCCTCCCTATAACTCCTCCTATTGTTCCAAATAACCCCTCCCTATAACTCCTCCTATTGCTCCATATAACCTCTCCCTATAACTCCTCCTATTGCTCCATATAACCATTCCCTATAACTCCTCCTATTGCTCCATATAACTCCTCCCTATAACGCCTCCTATTGCTCCATATAACCCTTCCCTATAACTCCTCCTATTGCTCCATATAACTCCTCCCTATAACTCCTCCTATTGCACCACATAACCCTTCCCTATAACTCCTCCTATTGCTCCATATAACTCCTCCCTATAATTTCTCCTATTGCTCCATATAACTCCTCCCCATAACTCCTCCTATTGCTCCTTTTAACTACTGCTATTGCTCCATATAACCCCTCCCTATAACTCCTCCTATTGCTCTGTATAACCCCTCCCTATATTGTCTTATTGCTCAATATAACTCCTCCTATTGCTCAATAAAGCCCCTCCCTATAACTCCTCCTACTGCTCAGTATAACCTCCTAAATTACCACTATCAATATCACAATTTCACTACAAATTAGAACATATACTCAAGTTTCCCGCTGCTAGATAACTTTACAGTGACCAACATGAACATGAGTTGGCAAAGACATGATTCAGGAGAGTACAGCTTGTCCTACACACATTGGAAAGTTGATTGATTATAATATATATACGTGTTAATGATTTGTACTAGACATAAGTATATCCTGTCACATGTATTACACTCAGTGACTAAACGAAAGGAGATAAATCCTTGTGAGCAGACTCATGATTGTGGGGTACTTATCGTAAAAGGACAGAGGCAGTTTGTGTACGGCTCTCCAGCTCCCATTATTCTCAGTTAGCCAAAGAATGATGGCAGTTGTAGTCCAACAACAGCCAGAGGACTTCAGCTTGTCCACACGCTCTCCATTCAAGCCGATTGTTGTAAAATTTGCTGACATGTGGCTTCAGCGGAGAGTATAGCTAACTCTTTTATAATCTGTCTCTCATGACTTCAACACTTCTCCGGAGCCGCCCTTCACCTTTGTAATTTGTTATCACTTTGCATTAGAATTTCCTCGGCTCTCTAACATTGAACAGCTGCCTCAAGACCCATCAAAGACGCTAATCCTACTAAAACCCCTCAATATGAACAGGTACCAACCTAAGGTTAGCCCAGTATTACCCCTAATACAAGTGACGTGCATTGCTTTTTTGGCCGGCCTGCATTATCCTCCATTATCCTGCATTGGCTGTAATATACTGTAGAGCACTGCTGGATTTACATCCCAGGCTCCCCTAGGCAAGGCACCCTAGGTGGGTTATGCACTAAAATGCAAATTCAAATCCAAATACAGTTCGCTTCTGTGCTTAATATCTCCAAATTAGATAATTCACTTATATAAATAAGTTGTCAAAGAAACTCACCACATATATGGCTACTTTGCCGGTCCGGTGCTACCCCCAACAGTCTCGGCCACAGACTTTGACAAACTTGACAACACAGGTAAGGGGTGCATCACAGTCCGGCAGGAACCACAATGGCCAACTCCAGCATGTCACTTCCATAAAATATACTTTATTAGATACAAAGTTAAAAAAGGCAATCCTTTTGCCAAAGAGCAAGGCTACTCCTATACAATCATGCACTTGATGCTCTCATCACCTAACGCGTTTCATGCCTCCGCACTTAATCATAGGTCTTAGAATAACATAGGTACTGGAGACTTGATATCACTGGAGAAGTTATCTCCATATCAACTCTTTATCAAGTCTTAGTGCATCTCTCCCCTGGTGTCCTTAACATACCTGGGAACTCTCCGGATTTGCGGCGGAGACTCCGGTTTTGAGAGTGCATTACTGGGTCTCTGGGGCAGTGGCTGATTCTCCGGATGCGGGATGTTTTCTATAAAACTCTGACCACTTGTGCTCCTTCCCACCTGGTTCCTCCCACTTTTCCTCCATCCCTATTCAGTTCCTCCCACTTCCCGCCCACTTGTGGGATGCCCTGGAAAGCCCTGCCCCCACTTGTCAGTAAGCCACACCTTCTTTTGCAAAGATTTGTGGCAATTACGCTCCCTCCCCTGCGCCATCAGAGGTGTCCCTACCGGGGACTCCACAAATGAAAGTTCCCACGTATGGTTCTTAGCTCCATCCATGACCACACCCCCACACATCCCATGACCCCGCCTCTAGTCCCATCCTCTGTTTCCAGGCACAGAAAATACCCTTGGCCTGTAACAAGAAAAGCCAAAAAAACAAAACAAAAGACTTTAACCCCTTGGTTGGTAGAGAGATCTCCAATGCATTGTAAGGCAGTTACCTACTGTGCCCAATTGGAAATCCAGCCCTGCTATAGAGTGAAACGTTCCTGACGAATGAACTCACAGCGAACTACGTATAATATTTTCCCGTATTTGACAATTTGCAAATGCGAAAATATTCCTAAATATCAACAGGAATGCAAATGACTGAAACCTTCATTGGATGTATTTCTCAGGAACCCCTTGCACAAACGTGGTCACTTGAAAAAAACATTTGTGTAATAATTAATAATTAAAAAATAACTAAATATTTATCGTAGTGTATAAATCCACCAGTGCAACTCATTTTCTGCAGTTGTAGAATTCAGTTTTTAGAGTTAAAGGGATAGTAATACTTCGTTTTATCTTTATTTTATTTTGTAGGCATTAAAAAAACATGAAGAACGATATAAGTCTTATCTCTCAATCCTTTATGGTTTAAGAGATATTCACAAGCAAAGTATCCCACCCCCTGTTCAGCCAGATCAGAAGTGAGGTGACCAGGTAGACTGCAGAGAGGGACAATCTTCAATTAAGATAAGGGAAAAAGCTGAAAAACTTGTCAAGGGGGGCAGGGCCTTCATTGTTCTCACAGGAAGAAGATTGTCCCCTGCTGTTATCTGTCTGGTCTATGGACTGCATTCCACATCTGAGAAGAGATGGCTTACACTAGGTAAAAGGGGCGGGAGGGGGAAACTTTGCTTGTGAATATCTCTTAAACCATAAAGGTTTGAGAGATAAGACTTCTATCATTCTTTATGTTTTTTTTAATGCCTACAAAATAAAATAAAGATAAATGCAGTATTACTATCCCTTTAATTACCTGGTCTCCTGGGACAGAGGCTGATTCTCCTGCTTAAGTGAGTTTTCAGGGTAACGCTAAGTTCTCCTCATCCATTCTGCCTACTGCCCACCCTGCTCTGCCCACTTCCTGCCCATTCTAATAATACACCCCATTATCCTCTGCTCAACCCTGATAAAAGCCTCAACCACCCAATTAAGACTACCCATTTTATGATGAGATTTGCATAATTTGTTCTTCAGTGGAACATCAGGTCCCACACACTGTAACACTTCAATGGGACATGAAGCACATCACACTATCATTCTTCAGTGGGATATCAGGCGCCTCACACTATAACTCTTCAGTGGCACATGAAGCACCTCACACTATAACTTTTCAGTGGGACATCAGGAGCTTCAGGTACATCACACTGTAACTTTTCAGTGGCACATTAGGTGCCTTACAATATAACTTTAGTGGAACATCAGGTGCCTCACACTATAATTCATCAGTGGGACATCAGGAGCCTTACACTGTAACTCTTCAGTGAGACATCAGCATACACCTCACACTGTAACTCTTCAGTGGGACATCAGGTACCTCACACTGTAACTCTTTAGTGGGACATCAGGCACCTCACACTGTAACTCTTCAGTGGGACATCAGGTACCTCACACTGTAACTCTTTAGTGGGACATCAGGCACCTCACACTGTAACTCTTCAGTGGGACATCAGGTACCTCACACTGTAACTCTTTAGTGGGACATCAGGTTCATCACACTGTAACCCTTCAGTGGAACATCAGGTGCCTCACACTGTAACTCTTCAGTGGAACATCAGACACCTCACATTGTAACTCTTCAGTGGGACATCAGGCTCCTCACACTGTAACTCTTCAGTGGGACATCAGACACCTCACATTGTAACTCCTCAGTGGGACATCAGGTATCTCACACTGTAACTCTTCAGTGGGGCATTAGGCACCTCACACTGTAACTTCAGTGGGACATCAGGTACCTCACACTGTAACTCCTCAGTGGGACATCAGCACGCACCTCACACTGTAACTCTTCAGTGGGACATCAGACACCTCACATTGTAACTTCAGTGGGACATCAGGCACCTCACACTGTAACTCTTCAGTGGGGCATTAGGCACCTCACACTGTAACTTCAGTGGGACATCAGGTATCTCACACTGTAACTCTTCAGTGGGACATCAGCACGCACCTCACACTGTAACTCTTTAGTGGAACATCAGGCACCTCACACTGTAATTCTTCAGTGAGACATCAGGCACCTCACACTGTAACTCTTCAGTGAGACATCAGGTGCCTCACACTGTAACTCCTCAGTGGGACATCAGGTTCCTCACATTGTAACTCTTCAGTGAGACATCAGGTACCTCACATTGTAACTCTTCAGTGGGACATCAGGTACCTCACACTGTAACTCTTCAGTGAGACATCAGGTACCTCACATTGTAACTCTTCAGTGAGACATCAGGTACCTCACATTGTAACTCTTCAGTGGGACATCAGGCTCCTCACACTGTAACTCTTTAGTGGAACATCAGGCTCCTCACACTGTAACTCTTTAGTGGAACATCAGGCTCCTCACACTGTAACTCCTCAGTGGGACATCAGGTTCCTCACACTGTAACTCTTCAGTGAGACATCAGGTACCTCACACTGTAACTCTTCAGTGGAACATCAGGCACCTCACATTGTAACTCTTCAGTGCGACATCAGGTACCTCACATTGTAACTCTTCAGTGGGACATCAGGCGCCTCACACTGTAACTCTTCAGTGGGACATCAGGTATCTCACACTGTAACTCTTCAGTGAAACATCAGCACACACCTCACATTGTAATTCTTCAGTGGAACATCAGGCACCTCACACTGTAACTCTTCAGTGGGACATCAGGTATCTCACACTGTAACTCTTCAGTGAAACATCAGCACACACCTCACATTGTAATTCTTCAGTGGAACATCAGGCGCCTCACACTGTAACTCTTTAGTGGAACATCAGGCTCCTCACACTGTAACTCTTCAGTGGGACATCAGGTATCTTACACTGTAACTCTTCAGTGGAACATCAGACACCTCACATTGTAATTCTTCAGTGGGACATCAGGTATCTTACACTGTAACTCTTCAGTGGGACATCAGGTACCTCACACTGTAACTCTTCAGTGGAACATCAGGTTCATCACACTGTAACTCTTCAGTGGGACATCAGGTACCTCACACTGTAACTCTTCAGTGAGACATCAGGTACCTCACACTGTAACTCTTCAGTGGGACATCAGGCACCTCACACTGTAACTCTTCAGTGAAACATCAGCACGCACCTCACACTGTAACTCTTCAGTGGGGCATTAGGCACCTCACATTGTAACTCTTCAGTGGAACATCAGCACTCCCCTCACATTGTAACTCTTCAGTGGGACATCAGGCACCTCACACTGTAACTCTTCAGTGGAACATCAGGTATCTCACACTGTAACTCTTCAGTGAAACATCAGCACGCACCTCACGCTGTAACTCTTCAGTGGGGCATTAGGCACCTCACATTGTAACTCTTCAGTGGAACATCAGCACTCCCCTCACACTGTAACTCTTCAGTGGGACATCAGGCACATCACACTGTAACTCTTCAGTGGGACATCAGACACCTGACATTGTAACTCTTCAGTGAAACATCAGCACACGGCTCACGCTGTAACTCTTCAGTGGGGCATTAGGCACCTCACACTGTAACTCTTCAGTGGGACATCAGCACTCCCCTCACACTGTAACTCCTCAGTGGGACATCAGACACCTCACATTGTAACTCTTCAGTGGAACATTAGGCACCTCACACTGTAACTCTTCAGTGAAACATCAGCACGCACCTCACACTGTAAGTCTTCAGTGGGACATCAGACACCTCACACTGTAACTCTTCAGTGGGACATCAGCACTCCCCTCACACTGTAACTCTTCAGTGGGACATCAGCACTCCCCTCACACTGTAACTCTTCAGGCAGCTGATTTATTAAGTGGAGATATTAGCTGAGCAGCTAAATTCACTGCCCTGCACACTAAAAATCTCTTATTTACTAAAATGTGAATATGAAATTTTACCTGTGCACTGGCATACCTCCCAACATTTCAATTGGTCAAAGAGGGACAGTTTGTTTTAGGAGGTGTTGATGGGGGCTTTGCTGGTGGGCAGGGTATTTCCAAGAATTTAAGGTTATTTCATGACCTATGAACACCTCTTTTGTAACTGAATAAGTGGTTTAGTGCGAGACCAAAGTATTTTAAAAACATATATTAATGTGGCTTTTATTGCTGTGAAGCAATGTGCTACACTTACACACACCCCATAGTCTGATCGCATAAAAAGAGGGACACCAGGGTGGGAAAGAGGGACAGAGGGATTTGGGTCTGAAAGAGGAACTGTCCCTCCTAAAGAGGGACACTTGGGAGGTAGGCACTGACACTTAAAATTATTAATGGGACGCCCAGGATGAATAAAACAGTATGCAATAACAATAGCTATTTACCACGTCCCAGAAGGCTAATATGTTTTTTCTCCTATAGACAAAGGAATCCATAAATCAACGGTGTCTTCCTAGACACGTAAATAAACAAGTAATTAGTGCAAACTAAGAAGTGAACAGTTTCACGTGAAAAGGGACATTTCCCCCTTAACACTTAAAGGGATAGTAACACTTCGTTTTAACTTTATTTTATTTTGTAGGCATTAAAAAAACATGAAGAATGATATAAGTCTTATCTCTCAAACATTTATGGTTTATGAGATATTCACAAGCAAAGTTCCCCTCCCCGCCCCTTTTACCTAGTGTAAGCCATCTCTTCTCAGATGTGAGTCTGGTTGTATGACAGTACAGATAACAGAAGGGGACAATTTTCTTTGTATGAAAACAATGAAAGCCCTTCCCCCCTTGACAAGTTTTTCAGCTTTTTCCATTATCTTAATTGAAGATTGTCCCTCTCTGCAGTCTACCTGGGCATCTCCCTTCTGATCTGGTTGAACAGGGGGGGGATACTTTGTTTGTGAATATCTCTTAAACCATAAAGGTTTCAGAGATAAGACTTATATCATTCTTCATGTTTTTTTAATGCCTACAAAATAAAATAAAGTTAAAATGAAGTATTACTATCCCTTTAAGGACCAAAGGGTTCACAACCGATTGCGAAGCAATGCATTACCAACCCCTCTGGTCCTTAAAGGGATAGTAATACTTCGTTTTAACTTTATTTTATTTTGTAGGCATTAAAAAAACATGAAGAACGATATAAGTCTTATCTCTCAAATCTTTATGGTTTAAGAGATATTCACAAAGTTTCCCCTCCCGCCCCTTTTACTGATGTAACACTGTTCAACCAGATCAGAAGGGAGGTGCCCAGGTAGACTGCAGAGAGGGACAATCTTCAATTAAGATAAGGGAAAAAGCTGAAAAACTTGTCAAGGGGGGAAGGGCTTTCATTCTTTTCATACAAAGAAAATTGTCCCCTTCTGTTATCTGTCCTGTCTTACAACCATATTCACATCTGAGAAGAGATGGCTTACACTAGGAAAAAGGGGCGGGAGGGGAAACTTTGCTTGTGAATATCTCATAAACCATAAAGGTTTGAGAGATAAGACTTATATCGTTCTTCATGTTTTTTTAATGCCTACAAAATAAAATAAAGTTAAAATGAAGTATTACTATCCCTTTAAGGGGTTAATAAGACCTGGCTGAAAACGTAATAGTCTCTAAAGAGACTGGACAGCTATAGGCTTACCCGCAGTCTGGAAATGTTTTTTTACTGTCCCATTTTCTTCCACTGATACTTACCTTTCATGTCAAATTGTAAATATACCACAATTTTGTACAGACACCAAACAATTTTTAGAAATTGTTACTGTCAGTAAATTTAAAGCAGAACTATCATCTTCATAATATTGCCCCCCAATACATTACTAATATAACGACAGGCAAAACCATACCTGTATTAACACTGAATAACAGTGGAGTAACAACAGGGGTTGCAGGGGTCGCACCTGCAACCGGGCCCACCACTCCAGGAGCCTGGTCGCCCCCTGCGACCCCCCCCACCCTGTGCCACTGAGCAGCAAGCAGCTGAGGACAAGATCTGTGCCGGCTCCGTCGGCACTGTAGTAGTAATGCAGAGCGCTGGGAGATGACATCATCTCCCTGCGCTCTGCATTAATGAAGGACCGTGCTGGAGCTCCGGCTAAAGAGGTCTGTGCAGAAGACCTCTCCTGCGACACCAGCCGCTGGGCCACCAGGGAGGTAGGAAATGGGCACGGGGGAGTCTGCACAGCAGTGGAGGCAATGTGGAGCTTGGGGGCAATTGTGAAGGTAATTGTGGGCAATGTGGGGGCAATTGTGGCAATGTTGGGGCAATGTGGTGGCAACTAGGGGCAATGTGGAGGCAGTTGTGGCTATTGGCAGGCAATGTGGGGGCAATTGTGACAATTCTGGGGCAATGAGGAGGCAATTGTGGCTATTGAGTGCAATGTGGGAGCAACTGTGGCTATTGGGGGCAATGTGGAGGCAACTGGGGGCAATGGCAATTTTTGCACCAGGGACTGGTGGCTTCTACTTACGCCTCTGCTGAATAAGTCTGCGTTATTGAAGTAATCCATCTTCTTCTGCAGACATCCAGTGGATAACAGCGCAGACATCTTAGAGGAAAGTTGCCTCTGAGTTTGCGCTGTCTGTCCCGTGCACTGCCCAGATTGGTGGTGATGTTCGTTGGTTACCTTAAGGTAACGGAAGTTGCTGCCTGGACCTGTGACCTGGATACCTGCAGAAGAAGCTGGATTACTTCAATAATGCAGACTTATTCAACATAATACAAGTATGCCTTTACCTATCGCTATATTAGTATTGTATTGGGGGCAATATTATGATGATGATAGTTCCGCTTTAAAGAGATAGTAACACATAATATGTAAAATCCTATACATTGTAGGGCTTATCCTCCTGAGTATGGAAGTGTTTTATTCAATAGTTATTGCAGATCGAACTTGCATTTTTTTTAGGTGCAATATCTCAACGGCCTGAAATTTTACAGTGGTGCTGTTGCTGCACCATCCTATGGAGATTTATGGTCGACTGACCAGAGCTGTCCATAGGATGGTGTAGCAACAGGGCCACTGTACAATTTTAAGCCATTGACATATTGCACTTAAACATCCTATATAGTAATTCGCTAAAATGTGTGTAATGATGCAGTCATGTGCAGTAGAGACTGCCCGCTCCGCGGCTGATACACAGCTGGATACTCTGAAGGAGCGTCCAGCTCTGTATCAGCCACAGCGCGGGCAGTCTCTACTGCGCATGACTGCCCCGCAACTGGCTGGCAGTGGCACTGTGGCCCGTATAACGGGCTCTTCAACTAGTATTCAATATTCAGATGCAATAACTTTTTAATAAAACACAGCTCAGCAGTGGGAGTACCCTTGTTTTACTCAAGAGAATAATCCCTACAATACATATGTTTTGACATGTAAAATGTTACTATCACTTTAAAGACAGTTGGCAACCCTGTGCAAGTTGGAGCTGAGGCTTCTTTGGCTTTCCATCAAAACTATGAAATCGTGCAGCACTAGATGGCTGCATCTCTGAGCCTACGAGAGTATAACTGACAAAGCTAAGTTATGGATGTCATGTACTGGGCACAGATTTAAAGTGGAACGTTCATGCTAATAACATTGCCCCCAATATATTTCTAACCTAGCGATATGCAAAGTTTTACTGTCTGTAAGCTCAGTAAGTTCAGGTTATTGCTGAAAAAAACACTTCATTCGCAGCTTACAAGAGAAGCCCTGTGCGCCTACGCGGTCAGTTCCTTCTGGTGCCTTAAAGTGATAGTAATACTTCAATTTAATTTTATTTTATATTGTAGCCATAAAAAAACATTAAAAACGATATAAGTCTGATCTCTCAGACCTTTACAGTTCGAGAGATATTCACAAGTAAAGTTTCCCCCTGACTGACATCAGCGCTCTAGCTGACAGATTTGGAATCTGGTCCACAGACCGGCCGGCGGCAGAGCCGAGATTGCAAGATATAAAAATAACTACTTCTTTGGAATGGTCTACAAAGTGTGCTTGGTTTCCAACAGGGTGGGAAGGAGGTGAAGTGGGTGGGAAGTGGGAAGAACAGAGTGGGAAGGAGGTGAAGTGGGTGGGAAGTGGGAGGAACAGAGTGAGAAGGAGGTGAAGTGGGAGGAACAGGGTTGGAAGGAGGTGAAGTGGGTGGGAAGTGGGAGGAACAGGGTTGTAAGGAGGTGAAGTGGGTGGGAAGTGGGAGGAACAGAGTGGGAAGGAGGTGAAGTGGGTGGGAAGTGGGAGGAACAGAGTGAGAAGGAGGTGAAGTGGGAGGAACAGGGTTGGAAGGAGGTGAAGTGGGTGGGAAGTGGGAGGAACAGGGTTGTAAGGAGGTGAAGTGGGTGGGAAGTGGGAGGAACAGAGTGGGAAGGAGGTGAAGTGGGTGGGAAGTGGGAGGAACAGAGTGGGAAGGAGGTGAAGTGGGTGGGAAGTGGGAGGAACAGGGTGAGAAGGAGGTGAAGCGGGAGGAACAGGGTTGGAAGGAGGTGAAGTGGGTGGGAAGAACAGAGTTTATCTAAGATATTTTTATCTTAGGGGTCCACAAAAATTGTTTACGCAGAGTCCCCCCATTGGTAGTTAAGGTACTGACCGCTAATATGCTAAACAGGGCTCCAGACCTCAGGAGTTTTAGAACTGTCATTTGTTTCCTATGGTCCAACTGGTTTGATGGTGACTGCCCCACAATTCATCATTTACACATAAAAATTGCATGCAAAAAACATGTACATAGTATGTCAATATCCATCCAGTTACACAAAAGGCAACAATAAATATAACCATAATAAATATAGTTATTTGTACCCACAAAACATATGAATCATAATAATAATAATCCTGCATACTATCTGTTCTCCAATGCACCACTCTACTCTGACAATCAATTACGTCATCACAACTCCAAATCCCTCCTCCGCCAGATCCTGTATCCACCCCCTCCAATGGGTGAAGCTGCTGAGCGTGATGTCACGTTGGAGGGGCGGAGCCAGGCGCCCGTGACGCAACTGTCAGCTGTTGGAGCTGTTCTAATGATTGAGCAGTGAGATGAGCCGGCAGAGCTGATCCTGTATACAGCAGTGTGCACCTACCTCAAGCTGGGCTTCTGTTTACTGACTTGGACCTTGTATCTGTATACTGTAACTGCTGCAGAGGAAGGTAAGGATCACCTCCAATTCACCTACATGTCATCATATGCTTTTATTTTCAATATGGTTCACACACTCAGTGCAAAAGTCTTTGTATACCTTTCACATTCATTGTTTATACATTTATACACACACAAAATATGGTCTTAACCCTTGGAGTGCCAGTGGGTTGAACAACGCGTTGCCCTGCAACGCGTTTCATACCCCTCTGGCACTCAAAGGGTTTACATAATATTTTCTCTCTCGCTCTCTCCCCTTAACACTAAGAGTGCCAGAGGGGATACACACCTCTCTGGCACTGAAATAGTATTTATTATTGCAGTTGCGATTTCAGTAAAAATCTACTGTAACATATATGTTTGTGTGTGTGTATAATATATGAGTGTGTGTATAATACATGAGTGTGTGCAATGTAAAAATAACATTATGTATTGTCTTTGTGATTAGCTTGTTTGTGTGAGCCTATGTGGTGTGTGTTTATACCTGTTCAGCAGTGTAAAGGTTAATTTCAGTTCCCTTCCATCAATGTATAAGATGTAAATATTCCCTACTCTTTTGTGACACTCCCCTCCCCCTTTCTCAGCAGTGCAGGGGTTACATACTGCCCCCCATGTCCTTGAGGAAGGGGGTACAGTCCCCTAGATTGGGTCCTAGATAAGATGCAGGATTCCTATTGAGTATCTCCTTATTGTAAATTCAGTAACAAAGGAACAGGGACGATCCTAGAGGACACACACATAGGGGAGGGGGCTCTGTCAGAGGGACCCTGCAACATTCGTGGACAAAGCCTTGTAGGCCATGTTGGCAGCAAAGGGGTTAATGGGCATTGTTTTCCAAATGTTGCCCTAATGTTGATGTCACTGGGTGCTCAGTTCATTAGATGTCCTTATGCATATCAATAGAGGAAAAGGTGAGGGGGTGGGGGCTTTTGTCTTATCACAATCAAAAGGAGTAGATTTCATTGTGTAGAGGGGGGTAAGGTCCTCCAGCTGTTATGGACTACTATACCCATCATCCCCAGCTGGGGGGGTGGGGGTAGCTGGAGTCCACAACAGCTGTCAGGCTTCAGGGTGCCCACTCTTGATTTAAAGTGTTCCTTCTGTATGTCTTCAAATAATTTTATCCCAGCATTTATGTTGCCTCTCACCACTTTATCTCACTCAGGGGTAAGACTACAGCTCCCACCATCCTCTGCTCTAATTCCTAATGCCCTGCTTGTTTCCTACTGC